>QMIH01000804.1:42637-94871 GCA_003987875.1 Clarias batrachus | reverse complement strand
TTTGGTCTGTACTGTATATTCCCACTGCTGCAGTCATATATACATTAATGCTGAGTTTCTATTGTAGAAATACACATACAGTAACCTGTCATTTAATACAAACCACTGGAACAAATACAGGTTAAGGACTTCTCAATGTTTTCATCAAACAGCAGAATGTGGGAAATATACTGTAGGTGTTACATCTAAGTGTAATGTTTAACAGGAGTATGTCTTGGAAGCTTAGCATGTGCCAGTTGAACTTTTATTATTGCCAGAAGGGCTGCTTTCAGTATTTTAGAAACTACTGAAAACCTGGAATTTTTAGGCATTATAATGTCTTACTTTTAATTAACTCCTTTTTCCTTTAATCCTTGGGGGTCATTCAGTACTTTGCTAAAATCTGTGTAAATTACACACTTTACCAATATAGTAGCTAATACATTTCCCATTATTTATGTACAGCACAAAATAGGCTTTCATAATGTGGCTGATGTAAATATGTTAGATTTATGTGCGACTTTTAAACTTATGTCAAAATGCACATACAAAAAATTACAATTTCAAACTCTAGCGGAAAAGTAAAGAAAATAGAGAATAAACAAACCTGGACGATTATTTTAAGCACAGGACTGGGTTTATGAATGTATTGGGTCTGTGCCCATAGTAAAACAACTAAATTATAACACCCAGGAAGACCTTTTATTTGGGGTAATGTGACTGATGTGCCTAACTTTTTTCAGCAGAGCCTCTGTTTCACTGAATAATCCATGATTTTTCATGAATGTGTAAGACCTATTGACACCTGGCTCAGGTGACACCAGGTTTCACTGGGACTCCTGTTGAAGTGTCAGCTGTTCACACCAACACATTCAGAATCCTCACACAAAAACAGGGCTTCTTTTGAGAGAGACAAATTGTAAGAAAGTCTGTGCCAGACTGACGCCATTCAACACAACCAGAGCGCACGCGATAAGCAGCGAAATCCACTCTGCTATGCGCAGAACCATGCAAGAAAGTTAAGTGAGTGCAGTATGTGGGCCTGTGTGCATGAGTAGTCCGACTGTTCAGGGATTTAATCTAGTAGATTGTGTGCGTCAATGCCATATAGTAAGTTTTCCATTCTTATTTCCTGTTTAATAATTAAGATTACCGCGTCTGTGTGCTATTGTGATTTATGGTCAGTGTCTAGATGACGCACTGCTRGATTCATATAATTTCTCCTTGTTAACAGTTATGCATGCAGTTTGTATTATGCTTGCCTGTTGAACAAAGATATTCTCGGGTATATTGTTTATTGTATAGCTGCATATTTTGAGTAGTTTAGTCAGTAATGTCTGTTACGGTCGGTGACGCACTTTGTAYTTGGTTGCGTTTTCATACATGTGCTTCGAGGTACTTATTATTCTTTTGATCATACCAGTAATTAACATTTATTACAGTTTAGTTTTGTCATTGTATTAATGTATATGGGCACTAATTTCATACTGCTGTTACTTATATTTGTTATTTGCCATTTTCTGTACCACACACTCATAAGTACGTAACATACAACAAACTATAAGACTGTTTGCCCATGCCTACTTGAACTGTTTATTAAACACTCTTAATTCAACAGTTGGTCTGGTTCCTGTGTCCTGGCCGACACCCGAGGGTGATTACCACACAAATAAGACCCAGCTTTGGAACTAAAATATTTCTAAGTCTCACCAACAGAAATAGTAAAGCAGGGTAAATCTGAAGCCTATCCTAGGAATGCTGGGAATATGCAGGAATACACCTTGGACAAGATGCCAATCCATTACAGAGCACTATGCACACACTTTCAGATACCTTATTAAATGTTGGGCGATTAATCTACTTGTTGGCATGTTCTGAAAGGTAGGATGAAAACCTGTGATCCTGTAGGAAACCCAGCCTTTGTGGAAAAAAAACGTTGTAAGTATAAGAAGGCTTTTGAAATACAGCTCTGGGAAAAGAAAAAAAAATCACTGCAAAATAATTAGTTTCTTATTCTTCTTTTTTCTTACAGGTGAATGTATTGGTGAGATGAACCGTTTTGTTTAATTTTTAGTGATTTAAACCATTTTTAAAATAATATCCTTGCTTTTAAATACAATTTGTCAATCTGTCAACAAACTTTCATTAAAAAAATGTTTCAGCCACGAATGGATCTTCGTCCTCATTTGGCTGTTTTAATGGAATCAAATAGTTGAATGTGCAATGGTGACTTTTGAAATTCTTGGTCGTTGATTGAGGACATTTCCGTTCCATACTCTGCAGCTTACTCTCAGACTCGTAGTGATAAATCCATGTCTCATCACCAGTAATGATTCTCCTTAAGATACTTTTCTCTTTCCTTAGAGTATCACTATGAATTTCTTTTCCTTTTTTTACAAATATGCACATGCTTCTGTTTACTGCTTCCATAATCTACGGACTCGGCCATTCCAAAACCTTGATTCCTTTATTTTTCATCCTTTCTAATATAGATTTACTGGTGTGCTTTGAATTATTGCCCTGTATATAACAATAGTGTTCATGTTCATGTCCTGTGTAATGCTGTTTGGTTTTTCTAAATATGGTACTCGTTATTAAGATCAAACACCTCCACTTGGTCTCATTTGTCCATAGGTCCATATAGTGTGTTTTATCACATGCCTTTATGTGTATACATATACAGTCAGGCCCATAAATATTTGTAAATTGCCTGCCCACTTCAGCACATTGGATTTGAAATTAAACAATAAATATAAATTGAACATTTATTCTTTCACCTTAACTTTTACGTGATTTACATACAGCATTTTGTATACGTTTTTATAATAGACCAAAAGTAATAGGACTAACCAGCATAATCGTAAGGCAAATTCTAATTTTAGTCCCTTTTTTATTAGAATCCTTTGGAGCCAATGACTGACCAGAACTGGGTTTCTTACATGCACTTTCAGGATATTCCTTTATGAAAAGATCAATTAATTAAAATTCAATTAAACTAATTAATGTATCAACTGCAAATAAATAAATAAATAAAAACTTACCATAGCTGGTTTTCAGATCATCCTGAACATCTGCATTGAAGTTGCCACACAGTCCACAGGTGCGACCAACAAATTCTGGACTCATTTTAATATAGATGGAGCTGCTAACACCCTGCCATGCCAGCATGAAAACCTGATGCTGTGATACCAGGATGTAGTCAGAGATTTTCTCCAGCTCAATATCATGAAGATTATGAGGGAGCTGTAGACTAGATGAGTAAAAATAAATATTGTCAGACCTATATGCACCTGCTGTGATTTTTATCCTGGTGATCTTACATACTGCACATTGTTGTGAATTTAGTKCTTACACACATGAAACATACATATAATTCAAACCAGCTGACCAAACATTCAGCTTGATGTCAGTGTTGATTGTATATCCAAGGTAAAGGAAATAGAAACAGTACAATAGTCACATTGTACTAATTTACACTGTACACATTGTTTTTATAAAATATTTTGTTTTTGTTTGAACCTTGTTACCGCCTTCAGAGTTTGAAGTCAGTGATTTAATAACAACAGATACAATCTTCAACATTTTAGCAATAATTAAAAGTAGCTGTAATCATACTAATCATAGTAATTGATTTTTAATGGGACTTTCAGATTATTACAATTGGTTATTCATACCCAATTTTGGTATAAATTACTAGATATCCCACAAATTACGTATGATATAGCATCATAGTAATTTATAATAATAATAATAATAATAATAATAATGTTGTCATCATTGCTGTTGTTGCTCCTACTGTTGTTATTGTTGTAAGTAGTAGTAGTAGTAGTAGAAGTAGTAGTAGCAGACACTAGTAATTTATTACTAACATTTTATTATTTAGTATATTGTACTTTATGCTGTGAAGCCAATATACCAAAAACATATATTTGCCATGTATTTGACCCCAGACCACAGTGTGGCCTACAATCATGGCTACCGAGAATTCCAGCCCACTCAATCACTTACTCCTACACTGCTTATATAATGTAGTCTGATTTTCCATGCGCTCTATAGCCATCTCTGCTAGTTAAATACCAAACATTATATTTGTGTTTTAATAATTTCTGGATTTTAGTTTTTGATGCCGATCAGCCCTGATACAGGTTGTGGTCTGATCACCTGGTCATCAAGGCTTTGCAATTTGACATTGAGGAACGTTGTTTTAAAGTACTTCACAATCTTTTTATGCACTCTTTCACAGATTGGAGAGCCGYTGTCCATATTTACATCTGAGACACTCTCCCTCTCTAAGACATCCATATTATAGCCTATCATGTTACCGACCTGATGCTAGATGTTCTCCCAACTGAATCTTCAAAATGTCTTGCTTCGTCAGCCCTTTGTTGTCCCCATCCCAAATTTTTGGAGACAAATTTGAAATGAGCTTATTTAGTGGATAAAATTTCCCTATTTTAACATTTATTATGTTCTATTGTGAATAAGATATTGTTTCATGTGATTTGAAAGTCTATTAGTTTTAATTTATTAAAATTTAAAAAACTTTTCTGGAATTCAGGTTGTTCAGTAGGACACGAGGTGGGTTACATCCTGGATGTGGTGCAAATTCATCACAGAGCACAGACACAAAAACACCCTCACATGCTCATTCATACACTATGGGCAACCTGCAAACGCCAATTAGCCTTTTCTGCATGTCTTTGGACTGTGGGAGGAAACTGGAGCTCCCAGAGGAAGTTAAAATTTAAATTTAAAGAAAAAATGCAGTTGCCATTTGATGAGGCATGTACAGTAATGAAGCCAGTAATTTGTTAATTAAAAATATATACATTCATACTGTGAGTGAAGAAACTTCATTGTCATATGAAGTAAGACATTTTGTTACCTTTGACCTCTAAATGTAACATTGAATCCTTGTAGCCTAATCTCGCCTTCCCATGGCAAGAAGAGGCTTACTGATCGTCTGCAGGAGTATGGATTAGAATGACATTCTGGATCATTATGGACCTAAAAAGACAGTACAGAAAAAGATGCATGAATGCATCCATTAATGTAATAATACTGTCCATTAATGTAATATGTTTCTACAAATAGGTAGCTATTCTTCTTTTAAGTCATGAAAGACATGTTTACTGTTGACCAGTTCTTTAATTCAGTGACAAAAGATCTTGGAGTTTGGCCCACAGTGTGTCCGGGACAAGGCAGCTTTACTACTCTGAATCCTCATATATGAATTTCAGAGAACTAATCAAATCTGCAATCTGCCTTCAATGTAGGATGACATGTTTCTGTAAATGTGCATGTACCTGTATGAACACACTTGGCTTTGTGTTGTCCTCACAATCTTTCAGAAGTGTGTAGCTGCACTTGCCAGGGAAGTAGTAGTATAGGCCATCAAATGTCTCATAATTGTACTGCCCCCATGATCGACATGCCATCTCTCTCTCCAACCCTGTATTTGGAACTAAAATATAAGCACATGCTCATAAACATTGGAGATACTGTGATATATACTGTACACACACACACACACACACACACACACACACACACGACCATTATTTAATAAATAGTGTGATAGAAAATGGTACATGCCATAAACGCAAAACAAAATGCAAAAATATATACTTGCATTTGTTCAGTGGAGTTTCAATTTCAAATTTTATTTGTCACATACACAGTCATACACAGTATGATATGCAGTGAAATGCTTAGGCAACTACCCTTGATCTTAAAATAAAAGACTATTAAAGACTATTTATAGGAAATAAATATAAAAAAGAAAAAAGAAGAAGATTTAACTAAGAATAAAATATCTGTACAGTACAAATATACAATGTAAGAAAATATAAGAAAACCAAACTAATATACAATATAAGGAAAATATAAGAAAACCCAGGTGTACAATATATAAAAATATAGAATATATATGGAATTTGTAATTTTTGTGTGGGAAGGAGTGGAGTATAAATAGAAATGCCCAGGGGGTGTGCAAGTATGCTGTAAAGAGTTTATGGCAGGTACCATTTTCTATCACACTATTTATTAAATAATGGTCTTATTATTGTAATATGTGATTAAATATATGTTAAAACATCCAACGATTTAACCTCTAACCAGTTAAATAAATATTTCTTTGAGTCCTAGAGGGTCCAAAATGTTAATATACTGTATACCTGTTTGGCAATGTGATCCAGTAGCCTGATAGAAAGAACAGTTGCAGGAGTCTGGATAGAGACAATGATCTCCATTCAGGCACGGAAACATACAAGGATCTGTGCTCGCTGTTAGGATTAAAAGTGATACATATTATGATATGTTTATGATAAAATAACACTGTATATCAATAATCAACCATAATTTTAACACCACATAACAATAGCACTTTAGCATTGATTATCAATCAGTAAACTGATTTCAGGGTCAAAGGTTCATGTTTAGAGTCAGCCCATCTGATCCAATCACAAGAAAAAAGCATATGTAGCACAACTCACTGAAGAAAATCAGTGGAAGTCAGGATAGAAAGGCACCAGAACACCCAGCCTGTTGCCTGCTGCGAATGGGGCCAAACAGGGTTCCTAACTCCAATCAAGTACCCACAGGAAGCATCAGACAAACAACTAGATGCAGTGAGACCACACATGGCAGCCCACAGCACCCAAAGTTTCATTGCCAGCTTCTTGGTGCCAGACACTACAGCACAGCCCTGAGGCCAGAGCGACCCCATGTTGTAATATTATGTTTGATTGGTGTGTGTGTTTGTATCAGAGGTGGAAAAAGTAATAAAAATTTGTACTCAAGTAAAAGTACTGTTACTAGAGTGAAATTTTACTGAAGTACAAGTAAAATTACCCGTATAAAAATCTACTCAAGTAAAGTAAAAAGTAGCTTAAAGTAAATGTCACCAGAGGGGTAGGATGGGGGATTCTAGTATAATCCAAAAAAGACAAGGGGATATAAATCTCAAACTAGTTGTTTTTAATTGGAGGTAGGGCTGGGCGATATGCCCTATAAATTAAATCTCGATTTTTTTAAAGACCAAATTCGATTTTAAAACGATTTTTTTTGCTTAAAATAAATAATAATAATAATAATAAAAGACAGTATAGGGTTTTTTTTATTTACTTAAACAAAACAATATAACAAAACAACTGCTTATTTGGATTAAAAGTATATATATTAAATCACTTAAACAATTTTGCAAACCACATGTAACTTACATGCTGAATAAAATCAAACAGGAGCCTGACAGCATTTTTTTTAAACTGTGTATATGGGCATAATGTCTTTAGCGATGTAACACGACACAACATCAGTAATATCTTTCCATCGAAGCCCCTCTTATCATATGGGATACAGAGTGGAAATGTGGTCACTGTTTTCTCCTGTCTTTTAGCCGGTGTTTTCGCGCTGCCGCTTGTCTTGTTTAGCTCGCAGCGGCAAACACGACGCCGATTCAACAGTGTGTCTCTGTTTGAGGTGCGCGAGGAAATTAGCTTCTTTTAGTTGCCACAAACTTCAGACAAATTTTACACTGGGCTTTGTGTGTAAACTTCAAGGTGTAAAGTTGCGAACCCGAATAATTTCCATACGACTGAAGAAACCGCGCCTCTGTTGGAAACGAGCTCTTTGGTTTCATCAGAGCACGCTGCCATGTTGTATCTCGTATTTCCCACGTGCGAGTCACAGAGGGGGCGTGGCAGAACTACAGAAGCTCGCGGTGCCGCACCAAAGTGAAACTGTAAAATCGATTTAAAACTCTCACAGTTGAGCGGTTAATTAGACGCGCCGTCATGTGGTCGGACAATCTTGCCTCTTAATTATTCTGCCATTGGTGCAATTACAATTTATCTAATATTTTAATAAAAAAAATCGATACCTCGATTTAAGGAAAAATTAAATCGTCTTAAAACGTAAATTCGAATTAATCGAAAAAATCGCCCAGCCCTAATTGGAGGAACACCCTTGTGTAATAAAGCTGTTGCCTTTCTTGCACTTGAAGTTTGTTTCATAAGAATTTGATGGCATTATATTTCAGCTGGGTCTGCATCACTGGCATCTGTTTTGTATGTCTCTATCGTTCTAGTGAATTTAACGCGTTTGTTCTCCCCGTTCATCAATTAATCAGTGCAGTGGTGTCCGGGGTGCAATTTTTTCCCTCCTTGTTGCAATATTTTTTATTATTTCTCATTTTCATTAATTAATTTTTACAATTAATAATTACAATATTTCAAACAAAACATACTTAAGTAAAAGTAAAATGACATATTTTAAAAACTACTTTAAAAAGTAGAAGTACACAAAAAAACTACTTAATTACAATAATGCGAGTAAATTGTTACTTTTCACCTCTGGTGTGTGTGTAGGTGTATCTACAGTATCTAGCTAATTTAAAAGAATTACAATATCATGATTATTTTCTTTCATGATTTTATTTAAAGGGTAAAACTTGAAATGAAACATTCTAATATTTTGAGATACTGGATGTTTGATTTTCATGAGCTGTAAGCTGTAATCATAGAAATTAAACTTGAAAAAGGCTTGAAATAACTTACTTTTCATGTAATTAATTTCGAATTTCTATGATTACAGCTTACAGCTCATGAAAATCAAACATCCAGCATCTCAAAATATTAGAATGTTTCATTTCAAGATTGAGTAAACAGTACTATTCATACAGTATAAATATCAGATATCTCTCAGTTTAGTTCAGTACATGCATGGGGAAGACTGCTGATGCGACAGTCCAGAATACAATCATTGACAGACTTATTAAGGAGTAAAAGCCACAGAAAGTCGGGGTAGAACGAGGCGCATAAGCAACAGGATGGCCTCAGCCTTAAGAGGAATGTGAGGGAAAGCCGATTTAAGAGTTTCATAAGGAGCCACTCCTGAACCAGAGACACTGTCATAAGTGTAGTACCTGGGCTAAGGAGAAAAAGAACTGGACTGATGCTCAGTGGAAGTTTTTACAGTGGTGATGATTTGGGGTGCAATGTCATCTGCTGGTGCTGGTCCACTGTGTTTTATAAAGTTCAAAGTCAATGCACCTGTCTACCAGAAGATTTTAGAACACTTCATGCTTGATGAATACAAGCTTTATGACTAAGAACCTGGGCACAGTGCCAAAACTACCACTAACTGATTTGCTGACCATGATATTACTAGGCTTGATTGGCCATCCATATTGCCTACACGGAACCACGTCGAGAATCTAGAACTGAGAAGAAGAAGTGAAGCACTTGACTCAACAATACATACAAATTGAGAGCTGCTAACAGAACAACCTGGTCCTCAATAACGCCTTAGCAGTTCCATGAGCTGATTAGGAATTCCTGTTAATATAGCCCCCATCCGGTATTGAGTGCAGAATTTTTGTCTTGTAAATCTTTTGTTGATTAATCATAGCCAGTGGGGGGACATTACGTTTTAAAGTAACTAATTAAATTACAAAATTACTGTCAATAAAAAGTAATCAGTTACATTACAGCATTTCCTTCTGGTAAAAGTAACTAGTTAGAGTACTTTTCCATTGCAGAAAATTTTAATTCCTTTGTGGTTCCTCATGTATGTTGTTTTAGTCAAGACCTTTATAATTATTCTACCAACATCACTCAGCAAAGGTTGGCCCATAATCTGTTAACTACTAACAGCCGGAGTGTTAGATTACTCGTTACATCAAAAAAGTAATCTAATGCATTACTTTGTAGTGTGTTACACCCAACACTGATCACAGCAAATATGTTACATTTTGACATGATGGATGTTTTTATTTTCATGAGTTTCAAACCATAATAATCTAAATTAAAACAAAGAAAAGGCTTGAAATATTTTACTTTACATGTAATAAATAAAAATATATGCATCCTTAATTTCTAAATAAAATTAACTCAATATTTATATTTTTTACTATACTATATAATATAAGTGTGGCCCTTACCCCTGGATCTGTCTGGTGGAGCCCATCCTTCTTTTGGCTTGGACTGGAATTGAAAAGGAAATTCAGTTAACAAAATGCATATTAAGGAATACCAGTTAAAAAGTACTGTAGTTTAAGCAGTGTGAACTGACTCTCTGAGAGTCAAATAGCAAAACTGTGACATGTGGGGTCATCTGCTGAAGTAATAAAATAATAACGACTTGCCTGTTTGTCTCCCAGGAATGGAAAGCAGTTATTTACTATGTTGGAATGAGGTTATGTCATTAAAGAATTAATTATATCATTAAAGACCCCTTATGCACATCCCAAATCATACTAAAACTGTAACACAAGTTATACAGGGTCATAAAACCAGAAAGGGGTGGTTTAAAAAAGTTTAAAGATTAAAATACTGTCCGATATAAATGGTCAAATGTTGGTTGGCTAACACAGAATATATTAATAATCTCAGGGTTATAAGGCTTACCAACATAATACCATAATGGTATTATAATAAGTGAAAACTTGTCAAAACACTGAATGTAAGGGCTAAAAGAATTATACTATATTAGCATTAGTACCCGCCATCAACGGATAAAGAGTTTGTAGAAGTATTTGAAAGGTTAAAGCTAAAAATAAGGTGATCAGCATCTGTGTCCACCATCTAATCCTGGGTTCAGTCCATATCCTCTTATTCTTCTTCTGTAAGACATCCCAAAGACCACCATACAATGTTGCCTAGCTACACTATCCCCTGCAACCACCTTACAGTCTCTAATTTCCTTCATATTGCATCTCCTACACAGCAAATAGTACAACTTCCACCATTCTTATGTCACCTTGTGTTCTTATTTCTTCCTAATATATCCTTTTTATAATAAATTATAATTAAATCTACAATAATCTGTCCTTCCACATTCCTTTCCTGGACCCCATACCTATCCATCACCTCCTCATCACCTCTGTTCACTTCTCCAACATGCCCATTAAGGTCAGCTGCGATCAGTAATCTTTTTTCCGTGGGGACACTCAGTACCACTTTGTCTAACTCCAGAAATATCACTCCATCAGCCGAACAGATATACAGACATACAGACAGAAACTTTTCTGAAACTAGTTTTGGGTCGTCAAATGTATGACACAAAGATATAACTGAATGAGTGAGTTCTGACCAATGTACAGACAAAACCGTTTTTTTTTTATTATTCAAATAGATTATTAAATGCGGCAAATAACTGTGCATAACATCAAAATTTTAACCGCACTTAAGGTGCATGATTCAGGAAAAGTCTGCCCAACCACGTTAGCGTGATGCTATAACATACAGTATGTCACAAAAGTGAGTACACCCCTCACATCTCTGCAAATATTTACAGTAGTTATAACTTTTCATAGGACAACACTGCATAAATGACTCTTTGACACAATGAAAAGTAGTCAGTGTAAAGTTTGTATAGCAGTGTAAATTTATTGTCCCCTCAAAATAACTAAAAATACAGCCAATAATAGCTGAACCCCTGGCAACAAAAGTGAGTACACCCCTAAGTGAAAATGTGAAATGTCAATATTTTGTGTGGCCACCATCATTTTCCAGCATGGCTTGAATTCTCTTGGCCATGGAGTTCACCAGAGCTTCACAGGTTGCCACTGGAAACCTCTTCCACTCCAACATCACGGAGGTGGTGGACATTTGACACCTTGTGCTCCTCCACCTTCCTTTTCAGGATGCCCCAGAGGTGTTCTATGGGGTTTAGGTCTGGAGACATGCTTGGCCAGTCCATCACCTTTACCCTCATCTTCTTTAGCAAGCCAGTGGTCATCTTGGAGGTGTGCTTGGGGTCATTATCATGCTGGAACGCTGCTCTGCGGCCCAGTTTCTGGAGGGAGGGGATCATGCTCTGCTTCAGTATGTCACAGTACATGTTAGAATTCATGTTTCCCTCAATGAACTGTAGCTCCTCAATGCCAGCAGAACTCATGCAGCCCCAGATCATGATACTCCCACCACTATGTTTGACGGTAGGCAAGACACACTTGTCTTTGTACTCCTCACCTGGTCTCCGCCACACACGCTTGATAGCATCTGAACCAAATAGGTTTATCTTGGTCTCATCAGACCACAGGACATGGTTCCAGTAATCCTGGTCCTTAGTTTGCATGTCTGCAGCAAATTGTTTGCGAGTTTTCTTGTGCATCCTCTTTAGAAGATGGTTCCTTCTAGGACGACAACCATGCAGAGCAATTTGATGCATTGTGCGGYGTACGGTCTGAGCACTGACAGGCTGACCTCCCATCCCTTCAATCTCTGCAGCAATGATGGACGCCGCACTCATCCGTCTGTTTTCCAAAGCCAATCTTTGGATCTGACGCTGAGAACGTGCGCTCAGCTTCTTTGGCCGACCATGGCGAGGCCTGTTCTAAGAAGAACCTGTCCTCTTAAAGCACTGGATGGTCTTGGCCACTGTGCTGCAGCACAGTTGCAGAGTGTTGGCTATCTTCTTACAGCCTAGGCCATCTTTATGTAAAGCAACAATTTGTTTTTTCAGGTCTTCTGAGAGTTGTTTGCCATGAGGTGCCATGTTGAACTTTCAGTGGCCAGGTTGAGAGAGTGGAAGAGCTTTTAACACCGTGGTGAAGAAGGCCCGACAGCGTCTCTACCACCTCAGGCGCTTGAGAGACTTTAGACTGCCCTCCAAGGTGCTTAGGAACTTTTACTCCTGCACCATAGAGAGCATCCTGACGGGAAACATCAGGACCTGGTTCGGGAACAACATGATGCAGGACAGACGAGCTCTACAGAGGGTTGTGCGATCAGCTGAGCGCATCATCCACACCGAGCTCCCTGACCTGCACTCGATCTACAGCAAGCGGTGCTGGACCAAGGCMAGGAAGATCRTGAAGGACCTCAGCCACCCCAGTAATGGACTGTTCTCTCTGTTGAGGTCAGGAAAGCGATTCCGCTCCCTGAAGACCAATACAGAGAGACTGAAGAGGAGCTTCTACCCGCAGGCGATACGGTCTCTCAACCAGCACACCAAACAGTACTGACTGACTCACTTTACACACCCACACTCATGCTTCTTGCACTCTCTCTGGACTCTTGGGACAATAATTGCACACCCTTCACACTACATCACTATTTATTCTATAGCACATGTCACTTTAAGTACAAAACACTTTATAGCATACTTGCACTCCTTAAGGGGAAGGAAAATGACTAATTGTGCTCAATTTGTACATTTTCAGATAGGGGTGTACTCACTTTTGTTGCCAGGGGTTCAGCTATTATTGGCTGTATTTTTAGTTATTTTGAGATGACAATACATTTACATTGCCATACAAACTTTACACTGACTACTTTTCATTGTGTCAAAGAGTCATTTATGCAGTGTTGTCCTATGGAAAGATATAACTAAATATTTGCAGAGATGTGAGGGGTGTACTCACTTTTGTGACATACTGTAATCTGGCACAGAACTGGTCATATATTTTGATAGCATTTATGGTGCAGGTTTAACTTCAGGCAAGTACCTAAGAACTGGAAAAGTTTTAATTAAATTCTATAAAAACACTTTTGAGTTATGCTTTGACAAAAATCTGGCTGTACAAAAAGAGACAAACAGACATTCTTCTGTGACTGGTTTCTGGTCCCCCGTCTTTCCAAGATGTGTGCACAAGTGAAACTGTAAGCTCAGCAACTTGCATGGTGCTCCATGATGCTGACACAGAGACAACGGACACAAAAGAGAACACGCAGCTGTCCAAGGTGGAGAGAGTCCATGTACCACACAACGACATAGAGCCGATGGCACAGAGCAGTCGCACACTTTCAGTCCCAAGGTAACGGCATAACACACTGCAGCGGTTACAGGATGTTTAATTGCCAGGTGATATTGCTTGGTGTTTAGCTCGCCCAATTTCAAGCAGAGGACAAAAAGAAACCTACCACACAGAGTCTCTACTAAAGATGTGGACTGTTTGTCCTTAATTATGTCCTGCTATACTCAACCCATGTTTTTTAACCTTGTTAGCTAAGAGCGAAGTTCTTTTAGCCATGTTAATTCAGAGATGTGCCATGGAGCGGTTTGTCTTTGTAATTGCATGCTGGTACAGACACATCAGCGCACACGTATAAAGGCTCTGCATAAAATTGGACATCCAACTAAAGTTGTCAACTATACCACAAGATATGGAGCCTAACGTTCGCAAAAATTTACTCACATTACGAAATTCTACCAAATAAACCGTAGTTTATCCTTAACACTGTGTATAGTACTGTATATAGTTTCACTGGCATATTTTATCCTCCTTTTTTGTGTGAAATCATTAAAAATAATATAAAGGTGAATTAGAAAAATCTGAGGCATTTTGAAATCTTATTATATAGTTGTATATTTAGGTCAGTAGTGGTTCAAACGCTTAATGCTGTGGGTTGAAAAGATCAAATCGTAAATGTTAAACGTAGCTACTGAGATTTGACAATAAATATTATTAAAATTCTATGGAAATTTTAAATAGCTTATTTTTTTATAGACTTGTATGCATTATATGTACACTGTATATAGAGATCTCAATCCAAATATAAACATGAAATTTAGACCTCGGCTCGAAGAAAATTTTATTGACCAGACCTTTTTAAATAAAAATTTAGGACTCCTGATCTAAAATGTCACTTAATAAGACAAAGCTCTGTGAATAACCATTGGACAGTCGATGCCCCTGCACAAAGTCAGTTATTTTGACTTACTAACATACTTTTATTTTTGTCCCATATTAAGAAAATTATACTGTCCCACTTTTTAAATTATATTTCCTAAAGTCGAACACTGGAAATTTTTGAAAAAAAAAGAAAAAAAAAAGAGGGATTTTTTACCTAAAATTTACATTTTAAATTATTATATTTTCTGATGGACACTTTCTGAAAAAAAAAAAAATCTCTGTCATTGATCTTTGGATAACCTTCACACAAGGTGTTTCCTGTTTAAAGACAGCTCCACAACAATGTATGAATGGACATTTGATGAAGTAATGTGATTTTAGTCACATAATAAATGTACATATGATTACCCATAGTTTAAAAGCAGTTACCATTAGAGCTCAAATGTCCCACATTAGGCCATTTAATCCTATAACCAGTCTACACACGCCCAATGTGAAATGTATAGTCTCGGCTCTCAGTTTAGGGTGGGAAATGTCCTTATGCTCATTGAATAAAAATAATAAATAGGGAAAGGTCATTCATTAGTTAGCTAGTTTAGAAAAAAGTAAAAATAAGGAGTATAATATTATGTACATGGGGTATAACATAATGTTTGCTAACCTACATTGTTGTGCTGCTATCTAATAATTTCATATGGACTATTTAATGTTTCATGTCATATGTTTAGCAAAGTTTTATTTTATTTATTGTTTTAAGTGCTGAAGGGAGTTTGTGTACCATACACACTAGAGTCACTGCCAGAGAAAGAAATAGAACAAAAATTACGGCAAGAGTCAAAACCGAACAGAACCTAAGGCTGGGCAATCAGGTAAATTACAGTGGAACCTTGGCTTACGAGCATAATTAGTTCCGGAAGTGGGCGCGTATTCCAAAAACACTCGTAAACCAAATAGACTTTTTCAAATTATTCGTTCTACAGCCCAAAACAATAAATACATAAAAATAATTAATACAACATATAAAGTAAAAATAAAACAAATTAACCTGCACTTAACATTTTATTTAAAAAGTAAAAATAAATCCAGACAGTTAAGTGTTTCCATTTGTGCGCGCAGACGCTGTGTATTTGTATGTGTGTGTGGAATTAGCCCCTCGCCTCGTCTTAAACAGTAAAACTCCTTCTCCCTCCCACACCTCGCTTTTTAAGTTTCACAACTAACAAACACAATGCAAACAGTGTTTTAACGGGGAAAAAAAGGAATCTCTCTAATGATACTCGCAGGAGCATACTAACGGAATCACTGCTGTAAAGTAAAAAATAAATGAACCAACACCTTACCTTTGAAAAGAATCGCGACAGAGCTGAGTTTTCTGTGTAAATAAAGCGCGTTAGCAGCCGGGGAGATCTGTGTGTGTCTGTGTCTGTGTCAAATTACGAGCGCACACACAAAGCAAGTCTGTGTGTGTGTGTGTGTGTGTGCGTGTGTGTGTGTGTCGGTGTGTGTGTCGGTGTGTGTGGGGCACAGTGTCAAATTACGCGCGTGCACACAGAAGAGAGAGGGAGATGTTGATTATAAGCGACGAGCACCAAGACCCATAATTACCCATAATTCCCACAGCGCAAGTGAGAGAAATCGTGATATCAAAATAAATAATTGCTACATGATACTCGGCGCTCATAAACTAATACTTGCTCGGTTTCCGATTAAAAATTTATTAAAAATCTTTGCTCGGTTTGCGGAACACTCGTAAACCACATTACTCGCAATCCGAGGTTCCACTGTAGTGTGCAATAACTGGTAAATACACTGTGATAATTTTTCCTACAAAACTTAATGTAAACCAACAGAGTAACAAATAACATTTACTATTGTCTTACAAGTCCAAATTGTCCATATACTATATCTTATATATCACAAAATGATATATAAAATAATATACGAGGGGTGCTCAAATCAAATTGGGCTTATTTTTTTTAATAAAGACATAAAATCAAATGTAAACCTCACCCCCCATAAAAGTACCCTCACTGTCTCCCCAGTCCCTAATTTCTTATGCTTAAGTGTGAATCCGCTAGCCCAAACAGATATGCACGGTAGCAGCTTTGGATAGTGAGCCGCCCCCAAGTCAACCATGCTGAGATGTTTGGTGAGCTGGGAAAAACAGAACACATCAAAAGTGCCGCTGATTCTTGTCAGGCATGCCGCTCTGAGGCTGATTGCTGTTTGCTATCTGAGAAATGATCTCAACTGATTGCTAGCATAGTCAACATAGATGGGATTTACCAACAAAGAAAAATAGGGAATTTCACAGAGCTCACTCCATATCTGAGGATGGTAGCGTTATGGTTAGGCACTCAAATTGGAGTATACTTGCTCCACTTGCTGATCATGTAAAAGGGGGTCTTGACCATTTTTTTTTTCAAAGAATCAAAAATAGGCATAGCGTGAAGGCTGACATTATTATACTTTCTTCTTTGTGTTTTTATTGGGGTTTGCAAGGTCCATATTGCCACCTACTGTACAGAACAAAGTCTTGCCATGAATTGGAAGCTGTTGGATCAGCAATGTCATTGTCAACAGTCAAACAAGTTTTACATTGAGATTAACTGAAAGGCTACTGTCCAAGAAGAAGCCTCTGCTCTAAAATCAATATCCTCTAGTACTTTGCAATAAACAAATAATGTTTGCAGCTCACAACATGGACAAAGGAAGAGCCTTATTTTTGCTTCAAGGTATTGCTGCTAAAGAAAACCTAACTATTATTGAATCGTAAGGGTAAATTTTTTGTCTTCATTTTTTCTTGTCCTTGTCACAGTTTTTCTTGTTTGTGTGGGGTTGCATTTGCCTAATATTAAGAATCTCCATCATCAAATGTTTTTATATAAACACATAAAATTAAAAGAGAGGGCACTAACTTTTAAGCAATGAGTAAAGGTGAGAATTTATGTCGGTCTGGATAATCACATCTGCCAAATGCCTAAATGTAAATGAGAAGTTGAGCCTTAGGAGCATCAACGGTTAAGAGAATGATGGTGGTAGCATCCTGCTTTGAGTCTGTTTCGCTGGTAAAAATGAAGAAAGAGACTACCTCAGAATTACATAACATAAATCATCAGTAGGCATACATAACCTCAAATCACCAGCTTGATGTTGAAACTTTAACACAAATCCAAACACACATGAAGCTAGGTTTCGAACGGAGAAAGCAAACTAACTTTGAGCTTTTGGAGTCTCAATCCTCTTGGAAATTTGTGTCATGTCCTTATAATTCAGGAAATAAATTCACTTGAACATTACCAGTTGTGATCAAATATGCATCCCGAATTCTGCCAATGATTGTTGATGGCTACTATAAGTGTCTGCTTAAAGTAACATTTGCTAAGTGAAACTCAACCATTAGGTGTGATAAACCCAACATACTGTAAGGTAGCTCTATTTTGAATCAAAATCTTGATGTTTAACATAAATTAGTTTAAACTTTGTGTGTTTGATGGCATTGCCTTTACTGTCTTGTTATTCAGGGTTCCACAGACCCCAATGTTGCATTCAGCTCAAAATGATAATTTCCCCCCATTTGTATATGAATTTATGCCACAGATTTCATAAATCGGTGCACCTAAAATAACTGTACATGTTTTCTTTATTTATAACAGCAAACTGGGCGTAAAAATTTGTATGTACTTGTCGAATTATGGAAGTTACCCTTAGAAAAATATTATTCAGACAAACACGCAAATATCTGTCACTATTTTTCTTCAAATCATATTCCCACTGTTCCGATCACTGCCGATATTACACCATGTTACAATGGCAAAATCTGTGTGAGTGATTATATTGACTATGTTGAAAGAAAAGATTAAACACCATCCAGCTGAAAATCAGTCCTATCAGATACACTTCTGCCTAAATTAGCAGCCATATGTAGGCTAGCAAGAGCACCATCTTTCCATCTCACTATCTTTCCATCTTTTACCTAAACCAGTCTCAGAAAATGTGTCTGCCTGTCTGTCCAGACAATCATGCAAAATTCGCTGGACAAAATTAAATTAATCATTGGCAGTACTTTGTTATTTGCCAGAAGTTAGACCTGCACCATGAATGAAATCAAAATGTTAAGTAGAGGTGAAGTACTGTATGAGCAGTTATATGGCAGATTAGACTGCGTATGCATCAATCTGTGTATATGTCTTAAATCGACCTCCGGACACAATTTAAGTACTTTTGCAGTACTGAAGCTGAATATTTTTACTGGGATTGGTTTATATTTTCACCACTGAAATAACAGCACTGAAGTGGTATAAGTGAACTATAACATGCTGAAGACATTTTAAGACTGAACTTAATATTTATCTGAACTTTATATTATATCCTTATACTTTTTCGATTTCTCATTTGTGATTCACTCTCCGWGTACCAAACAGGAAGTGTATTCGCTGATGACAAAAGAAGTACATCTTAGCATAAACAAAGCTTAAGACACTCAACTGTACAAAATTGTATTTCTTTGTATTAATACGTTAGGCAGTGAGTTCTGCTGTACAGAAAGACAGGCAGACACGTACAGTACGTGAGATGCAACGTAAAATAATCATATCACTGATTACATTAAAGATGRTCAGTAGGTTACTGTTCATTGTCATTAAAGCTGATTAGCTTCACCCTCAACATCAGATAGAATCTAAATGCACTGAAAAATATATTATATTCAGTCTTTTTTTTAAAATAGCTGTGGTCAAACAAGCTGTGGTTTGAAGGGGTAGCTGGAGCACGGTATTGTTTAGGTGTTAAAGAGGCTCCAAATGGAACATAAGGGTTAAGTAATCTTCTTTAAAATTAAGCAGCTTGCTTTTATTCATTCTTTTTTTTGTCTCTTTCTGTTGAGTAAATGACAACCTGATATCTAATTTCAGTAATTTCTTGTAGGCGACCCTGCGACTACAAAAAGATGGATTCTGACAATGTGTTATGAAGGAGACCAGTGTCCTTCTCCTCAAAAGAGAGAGAGAGAGAGAGAGAGAGGGAGGGAGAGAGAATAGTAGAATAGCGGCTCAAAGAAATCAGCTCCGCCTTTACTGACCTCGGAGACACCTGAAACCAGCCTGGTGTGCCCTCGCAATGATGCCCTTTATCCTCCACAGAAAGCCAATGAATTAAAAAAAAAAAAGTTTAAAGCAGCTTGTGTTTTTTTTTTTTTTTGTAAAACGGAATAGAATAGCTGTCCCAGCAGGTTACTGTTGGTTTTCAATATTTTCTTTAATCTATTATAAACATTTACACCAGTGGCAAAACAGCTGAATGTGAAGACTTCTGCCGCATCTAGACAGGCAAACTTCCCTTTGAAGGGAATTTCCAGCTCATGACAAATTCCTTTGTTAGTGAACGTAATAAGCAACACTGATATTCATCGAGCTTATTCATTCCTTCATAAGATGTTTCTGTTTTTTTTTTTAAAGACCCAGACTCTATTATTGTGTACATGGCAATTTCTACTGACTATTTCTCTTAATTCATGGCTGATAACTGTAAATGTAATCAATGTCTTTAACCAGGAAGAAGTTCTGTGAAATAATTATACCTAACAGTTCTCATATGGGGATGGTACAAGGAAAGGATATATATATATAAAATTTGGAGAAATACAAAAATGCCATATGTACATTCTTCTCATGATGATATGCATTTAACCTTATGTGACTGCATTTAGCCCAGGTGTGCAGACCCGGGGTGTCAGAGCGCACTGAGTGCAATGCTTCACCGCCTCTGCATAGCTGTCCTACCTGCTCAGCTTGGGAACCGGTCTCCCATTTCGCCAGCATTATCCTGCTGCTGCTCCCGCTGCTCACACACACACACACACACACACACACACACACACACACACACACACACACACACACACAGAGCGAGAGAAAGAGAACAAGGCAGGGTTTGTTTCTTACAAGTAATCAGTATAAATATATACCTTAGCCAACTGTCTATGCATTTGAGAACACCAGAAAAACAAACTAGGATGCATTTACCAAATGTTTGCCTTTCAGCATTAGAAGACTCCCCAACTTTTCTATTACATTCACTAGGTTTTTTGTTTTTTGTTTTACTATATTAAAAATATATACACTAATAGCAAAAATAAAACTTACTTTTTAAGATCATGCTCAGGAGTTAAATTCACTCTTTCAACTGCCCCCAAAACACACACTGAAAAGAGATGCTGGTATTAGTTATATACTGTATATGTACATGTATTTTAAAATGAGTTTTATGTAAAATATGGCATCATTAGCTGCAGCATTCTGTAAAGCACCAACATGTTAAAGGTCTATTCAAGATTGAGCATTACTTAATATGCAGTCTAAAGAAAGTTTAGATGAATAGATTATTTCCTACCTTGATGGATCAGAAAAACACAAACCAATAAAAAGTAAAATAATCCTTTCTGGATGGAATTTGAATTAGGATCCATTCGTGACTCATATATACCACTTTAAGTGGAATAAAATTCTCCCCTTGTGATCTCCAGCTGATTCTCCAGAACTACCGAAACATTATGTCTGAGTTAGCAGAGTTCTGGTCACGTCTGCCTCTGCCTCTGTCCCGCTCTGTTTCCGCTAGCTTCCCACCTGCAGACTCCAGCCTCGCGCTCATTAGCATAATGTATTCAGTYCAACACAGATTCTAATCTGGACACGCCTTACACGCATATCTGGGTCGACCAATACCACTCTAAACCCAGGGATAAGTTATTTATAAACGAAGGCTATATAAGTTAAAGGTGCAAAGTGGTCAATTTAACAAAAAAACATTTAACATTAAAAAATGGACAAATTTATTAAAACAAAAAGTCAGTGCTGAAAAAGCACAAGTTAAAAAAATATATAAAGGCTAATTGTTGTGAAACTATCGCAGTAAATAAACCTAATTATTTATCATATTAGTGCACTTATTCATTGTCTCAGTAAATTAAATTTCAATTACTTGCTTCATAAAAAAGTCTCCCTATTAATAACTATCAGCATATCCAATATTATAGGAACTTACTAGACTACGAACATCGACTAAATATTAAGAAGTTGGCCCAAGTAACGTTGTACTATTAATTTCTACAATCAGTCTATAGAGAAGTGGCAGTAATCAAAATCTGTAATAGTTTTCAAAATCATAATGGGATCATAAGCATACTACTGTATATAAATAAAAGAAAGGTTTTGTCTGAACATTGATCAGAACTCGCTTGTTTAAAAATATCTCTAAATTTCATATGTTGGAGGACCAGAAACCAGTCTCAGAAACCAGTCTCAGAAACCAGTCTCAGAAAACCTTTTGTATGTCTGCATGTCTATATGTTTGTTCAGCTAGATTTTGTAACAGCGTCACACAAAACTGGATGAACAGAATTTAATGAAACTTTGCCAGTCCTTTGGTATTTGCCTGAAGTTAAACCTGCACCGTAAATGAAATCAAAATGTTAAGTAGAAAGGACATTATGATTATTTTACATTATTAACTCAAGTTTTAAAAGCATACTGCGTATACATCAAACTGTGGCCGCGCCTTAAATCCACCGTTGGACAGAATTTAATAACACTTTTGCAGTACTTAAGTACTGTAAAATAATAATAAAAAATCTCACTGTGGTATAAGTTCTGATGGGAGTGGGTCTTTGCAATAGATAAATGATTGCATTACCAATGTCTTACATGTGGCTGGTAGCCAAACTGCTGGGAATTCTAACCTAAGGTGCAAGGTGCTAGTCTAGTACTAGTCTTTCTAGCACTTTCATATAGCATGAGGAGAGGACTTGTGTTGATCTATAATTGTCTTCTTTAGAAAAAGAACAAAGCAGCATGTTTTCCATAGMTCTTCCACATTCTCCTATTGAAAGATCAGGGTGAAGGTGTGCAGAAGAATCCCACACTGTCACTTTATGTACATATACATATACTTACAATTTGTACATTTCATCTTTTTTCCCCTAACATTTACATTACATACAGTATTCATGCATTCTTACAATTACATTTTGCCCCACCCTCCCCCGCCCAACACTTTTCCCCCCTTTACTATTGTTTGTGTAAGTTGCTGCTATAATATAATAATATAATATAATGCTGCAATAATTTCCTTCACAAGATCAAGTCTGTCTGTCTATCTAACACATGTTGGTTGTCACAAAGCTTCATACTCTGGGACTGATTTGGTCAGGTCCTGCAGCCTTCCCAGGTTTCAGCTTGCCTAACTGTCTCAGCAGCTTGGAGGTGGTGACAGATGGGGGGCATAGAAAACTGAAGATGTTTGTGTAAGTGGRTAATTTGGCAATTAGGAGGTAAAGGATGGGAAAAGATGTTTGATCTTGGGGAGAGTTGGAGAACAGTGTGTTGAGGGAGTGGAAGGGATGAGTGAGGGCATTGTGTGGAACATGTTGAAAAAAAGAACCAATTGAAAAACTAATTTATGAATAACAAAGATCAATCTCATTAACTCTTTTCAGTCCTCACTCTCCACACGCAGGTAATTATTTTGCTTTGAAGGTCTTCTGCTTCATGCCAACCAACACCACTTTGCATTGTTCTGCTGAAACCTGCCCTCTAGCTTCCTTTTCTATGCTTCATTGTTCTCAATTAGTCTCATCTTCAACTGTTGCTGCACCCTTCGCATCTGTTCTTTGTGCTTCTGCCTGAAAGAGTATTTATATTTGTTCAGTAGCTCCTGGGGTGATGCTGATTGAATTGTTGATACCCTCCTGACAGGAGCTAGAATGTTCCTGTAGAAACCGATGTAATCTCTTATGCATTCAGTGTCTTCTACAGCTTGTTCACAAAACATTTGGTCATATGGTTCAKTTAATAAATATAATTTTTTTTTTTAATTTTCAATGAAATCCTCTAATAGATTCCATGGTTGTTGTAATTTCATGGCTACTATAATATCAGTTCAAAAACCGATGTGGTATAGTTAAAAAGTCAAAGTCTAGCTTGTTGTGTGGGTGATACTAATGATAGCCAAAAATCAAAACTATTATTTTGTATCCTTAAAATATATTGTACTCAGCGGGTAAATTAGGAAAAATAATTAAAAAATAGAAATAACACGCAGAAATGATTCCCTAAATGGTCAGTAAAAATAAAATCACAATTGATAACAGATCAGATTAGATTGAATTTATTTATGCTTTATTTTGTTTAACAAAAATATACATTTTCCATTGCCAAATTTATAATAAAATGTTCAGTTGGAACTAAAACACTCTACTACCAAACTGTAATTACATGATATGAATCAACATACTGTTTAATATCAACAGTAAATAGAATAAAAACATCAGTTAAGGTCTCATCTGTAGTGGGTTGTGTTCCTCCTTGAATTGAACAGCAAGCTAAAGGTTATAGCACCAACAACAAATTGAATATATCCAAATGATGATACACCATATGTCTCATAAAGGAAACCTCCAATGGTTGGCCCAATTGTGCGCACCAGAGGCAGCACAGATGCACACAAACCTAGCATGGTCCCTACAAATATACATTTTACATACATTACATATACATAACACTATAAACACTAGAAACATTATAAACTACAAACATATTGTCCAGATTATGGACCAAAAACAGCTTTGGAATAAAGTCTTGTCATGTGCAAATTACTATAAATGAGAAAAAATCTTTCTGCGTGTTTGGTGAGTTTCTGGTACCTGTGTCAGAGGCTGGAACACTCTTTGTTAGCATGCTGTCTGTGATGATGTTGAAAATGCTGAGTGACAGCATCATTGGAACAAGAACAACGCAGAACTGAAATATGTTAGTGGTCAGAGCCTAAAAAAAGGTAACAAATAAAATATGAAGTATAATAATAATAATAATAATAATAACAACATATAAAAAAGACAAAAAGCTGGGTTAGCTAGTGGGATTATTTTTTTTAATAGTTTTGTCAAGCCTTTTCTCATTTCTGCAGCATCAGATTTAAAGGCCTGTATTACCTTATTTGTGAATGACTTGTTTCTAAGGAAGGTGATTAGCTATTAGACCAAACAGTAAGAGTTCATCCTCAGAAATGATCATGAACAGTTTATGAATAGTTTATGAACTATTTTGCGCACCAGTTCCTAGTAAATATTTAGCTTTTATATGCAATTATAGACTGCTTTGTTAAACCACTTGTAAAGTGTTTTACAAAATTAGCTTGAAAACCAGCTGCCTTCCTCCATATTCTTAACAACATATTTGGTTCTTTTGAATGTATTCATGTTGTTCTTGTGTTAAAAATATATCTATCAAAATAGCAATAAAAATATATGAAATTATGCCAGCAAAATTCCTGATATTATCATGATAACAGCAATCGCAGACACCATCATGCCAAAAGCATGTGGACACCTGCCCATTACAACCAAATGTGTGACTTCCTAAAAATGTTGCCAAAAATTTGGAAGCATGCAGTTAATTTGGATGTCTTTGTATGCTGTAACAATTTCCTCTCATATTGTGCTCTGTAAACGTGGCATGGAAGGAGAAGGAAAGTGACAAGGCAGGAGAGGTGCTGTAGAGGTGGCTGTGTTTGTTAGCATGTTGCTACTGTAAATGTCAGATTCACGAGCCATCACACATACTTAAACTCATTCCAATTATTATATCTAATTAGTGTCATTAATAAGGAGCTGGTCCCACCTTTGCGTGGTCAAACAGCGTTCCACCTTTAGTCACAATAGTATTAATGAGGTAAAACACTGATGTTATGTGGTTAACAACTGACATTCCAATTCATCCCATTTTYCAATAGTCTCCATTTAATAACCAAAGAATATAAACAATTTCTACAAACAAAAGTTATCTGATAACTCTGAAAGTTATGGAGCAAGATTAAGATGGCAATAATACTAAAGTCAACTACATAACCTGTCTGCACATAATTTTGGGAGATGTGTGGYGTGTACCTGTGCAAGCCCCACCAAGCTGTTCAGGCCTACTGAAAACATTAGTAAAGAGTTCTCTGAATATCTTGTGGTGAGACGGCCAATAACAGCACCCTGAATCACCTACAACACAAAGTAGTATGCAAATACACACACATATAAACATGGTTAATTTAGAATGCTTTGGAGCCAAAATAAGCAACATACTTCTAGAAAGAAAAACCCAATGAAGGTCTTTAGAAAAAATCCTGAATAAAAGGAAATGCATATGTACCATTTGCACCACGCCAAGGTAAGCCATGAGATAGCCATTTTGCTCTGCTTGTAGCTCGAAAAAGTTCATGACAATGATGGAGAACATGACCTGAAAAACACCTGCAGGTGAAAAAGAAAAATGTAGATAATTAATATAATTATATACAGTCGTGGCCAAAAGTTTTGAGAATGACACAAATATTAGTTTTCACAAAGTTTGACATTTATGCAAAGAGTCAGTATTTGCAGTGTTGGCGCTTCTTTTTCAGGACCTCGACTGGGCTGCTCTCAATCAACTTCTGGGCCAAATCCTGACTGATAGCAACCCATTCTTTCATAATCACTTCTTGGAGTTTGTCAGAATTAGTGGGTTTGTGTTTGTCCACCCGCCTCTTGAGGATTGATCACAAGTTCTCAATGGGATTAAGATCTGGGGAGTTTCCAGGCCATGGACCCAAAATTTCAACGTTTTGGTCCCCGAGCCACTTAGTTMTCACTTTTGCCTTATGGCACGGTGCTCCATCGTGCTGGAAAATGCATTGTTCTTCACCAAACTGTTGTTGGATTGTTGGAAGAAGTTGCTGTTGGAGGGTGTTTTGGTACCATTCTTTATTCATGGCTGTGTTTTTGGGCAAAATTGTGAGTGAGCCCACTCCTTTGGATGAGAAGCAACTCCACACATGAATGGTCTCAGGATGCTTTACTGTTGGCAYGACACAGGACTGATGGTGGCGTCACCTTTTCTTCTCCGGACAAGCCTTTTTCCAGATGCCCCAAACAATCGGAAAGAGGCTTCATCTGAGAATATGACTTTGYCCCAGTCCTCAGCAGTCCATTCACCATACTTTTTGCAGAAGATCAATCTGTCCCTGATGTTTTTTTTGGAGAGAAGTGGCTTCTTTGCTGCCCTTCTTGACACCACGCTATCTTCCAAAAGTCTTGGCCTCACTGTGCGTGCAGATGCGCTCACACCTGCCTGCTGCCATTCCTGAGCAGCTCTGCACTGGTGGCACTCCGATCCCGCAGCTGAATCCTCTTTAGGAGACGATCCTGGCGCTTGCTGGACTTTCTTGGATGCCCTGAAGCCTTCTTAMCWAGAATTGAACCTCTTTCCTTGAAGTTCTTGATTATCCTATAAATTGTTGATTTAGGTGCAATCTTAGTAGCCACAATATCCTTGCCTGTGAAGCCATTTTTATGCAACGCAATGATGGCTGCACGTGTTTCTTTGCAGGTCACCATGGTTAACAATGAAAGAACAATGATTTCAAGCATCACCCTCCTTTTAACATGTCAAGTCTGCCATTCTAACCCAATCAGCCTGACATAATGATCTCCAGCCTTGTGCTCGTCAACATTCTCACCTGAGTTAACAAGACGATTACTGAAATGATCTCAGCAGGTCCTTTAATGACAGCAATGAAATGCAGTGGAAAGTTTTTTCCGGGATTAAGTTMATTTTCATGGCAAAGAAGGACTATGTAATTCATCTGATCACTCATCATAACATTCTGGAGTATATGCAAATTGCTATTATAAAAACTTAAGCAGCAACTTTTCCCATTTCCGATATTTATGTAATTCTCAAAACTTTTGGCCACGACTGTACACACACTAAAATAGTGAAAGAAAAAAAAGAGAGCAAGTGAGCCTTCTTGATAAGAGAATGATCAGACTGGTTTAACAGAAAAGCTAAGTAACTCAGTAATTATGTACAGTAACTCAGATAACAACTTTGTGTACAACTAAGTTGTCCACCACCCGTTCCTTTTTTTTCCCCAACAGTTGTTTAGTCCCAATCCAAAACAAATGTGGAAATGCTTTTACTTTAATTATATTTAAATTATATAATTAAACATAGCTGTGATCTATCCTGTTGACTTTTTAATGATGCTTGAACTTCTCTAGCCATATTTCTTTTACAAAGTTGACAGTTCATGACTATTTTTCCAGGTTTTAATAATGTTTAATAATTATATATACAGTCTTAAGAAAAGGTTTAGGCACCCCTTGATAAATAACAGATTTTGGTGATTTTTTTAATTGAAAAGATGTTAACACAGTCTCTCCTGGAAATGGAAAAAATGCACAATATTTTCAGCAAACATTGGTGCATAGTTACTTTTTATGTCATAAATTGAACAAAGCTAAAAAAAAAAAGGAGGAAACCCACAAAGCAAAGGGAGAACATGCAAAAGTGAACATCCAAAGGTGAACGCTCACCCCTGCGCATTCAAGGTCTCAGTGTTAATCACTATGCCACTATGGTGTTTTTTTTATAATTGTTAAAATATTTTTACAAGGTATGAAGAATTTAAGAAATACACAATTTAAGAAATGTAATCCATTAAAAATGTCACTCACCAGATGGCATTCCTGAGATTATTTTTACAGTAAATGTCTTTGCAACACCTGGAAACTTCATCAGCCTGACAATCTCCCCCAAATTAAACACAGAGCCAGCTGTATTGGGTTAGAAACAAAAACTAATACATACATTTATATATCCAATTCATATGTAAACATACACTGCATAGCCAAAAAAGTCACACACTCAATTGGTGGCCAATTCATGTGTAAAAATGATTTCTCATACTCCCAACCACAGTTTGAGTCCTGGGATATGGGAAAACTCAACTGATGTCGAAAACCTGGTTGTTCAGTACATTCAGCTCATCAGCAGAATTTATTTTATTGCCACATAACTTTACTGGGTCTACACCTGACCAATTGAAGCAACCCCAGGTCACAACACTGCCCCCAGAGGTTTGTACAGTGGGCCTATGCGTCTTTTCTTACCCTGATGCATCCATTGTTCTGGAATAGAATCTGGAGTCATTATACCACAATCTGAAGTCTTCATGTCCTTAACCCAGCACCAGCAATTTCCAATCTTTGCACTTGTTTTCTTTGCTTGGTGCAGCCAAATAATGCATGACTTCTAGTAACTTATTTTTTTGGCCAGACTAGTGTGTACTGTACAACTAGTGTGTACAAATGGTTTCCGAAACATAATTGACCTTCTTTTTGTGGGACATCACCAGTTGCAAATGCTTACTTGCCAGAGACCAAAATTCGATATAAAATATTTACTGGGTCAAAACACTGATTTTATTATTTAATCTTTTCTCCATTGTAAATGCATGGTTGTTCTTATATGAATAAGAACATGCATTTTGTTATTTTCTGAACAACTACTGTATGCAAAAGAATTATAAAGAAAGTCACAAGTAAAGTGCTCAAGCTAAATTGAAACCTTGCTCAGTTATTATGTTTCAGTGTGTAGTAATGCAAGTGTTATTTGTGATGATGTGCTATATTGTTTAATGCCTAAATATGATCTAATGTGCTTATAGCCATTTGAAACCACTACATATTGTTAAGACAATAAACTTGTGATAACCCTCACCACCAAAAAAAATAGTCAGTTAATTTGAAATAATTTTTATCCTACTGTCATTCTTCTTTGTGTGCTGTCTTTTTGTATGTTTAGGAATAAATTTCAGCACCAACAGTAGATTGATAAAACTTCCTCCAGAAGCCACATATGCTGCAACCTTCTCTCTGCAAAAGACACACACAAACATTCCTGTGTGTAATTCTAAAGGACATATCATCATCTAATCTCTCAAGACAAACTACGTAAATGGACACACCCTGAGTGGTATGCAAAAATCTACCTTAATTCTCCCTTAATGACTTTGGAAGTGGCTTTAACAGTGGATCCTTTAAAAAAAYAATAATAATAATTATACTGTATGCTAAAAAACATGCCAGGATATCTTCCCTTTTCCATACCTGTTTTTTTGGCTGTGATTATCTACTACTAGAAGAGAAAGCTCTCATGTGCGTTGATCAGTGTTCACTAGGTGTTCACTTTTGTAAACTCCACTATATTAATGATCCATACTAACATTCATTATCAAGGCCTAATAAGGTAGGATAGTAAACAGCAGGAAATAAAATAATCTGCATGTTAGGTGATTAGGATATCAGGCTCAGAGGTAGGTTTCTCGCCTGGGGTTCAATTCCCAGACAATTCCCAAACCCAGGCACTGGATCTAGAGCCAGTCCCAAACCCAGGTAAAACAGGAAGGCTGTGTCAGGAAGGGGATCCAGTTTAAAACCTGGGCCAAGTGGTGTGCGGATCAGATGGTCTGCTGTTGTGACTCGTAACTAGTGCAATTAAAAGAAAAACTACATTTTGAGTGGTTAAGGTTGCACCTCATATCAACCTCACTGCAGACCATAAAGACCTTAAACTAAGTGAGGCAAAAACTGAGAGTCCTGACCAAACACATTTTACTGTAGAGCTGTCCTGTTTTTGTTAAGTTGTTCGATATGTTGTTGAACACAACCTGAATAGACTTAAGCCCAGAACATGACAAAAATACCAGCTGTATCCCAGGTTTTTCCCCAACAATGTCCTATGGACAGATTAGACCACAGTCGAGTTGCTTGGCCTTAATGCTTAGTGTCACTTTTGGCAAAAACAAACAGCAATTCAGCAGAATTACCCCAAAAGTCTTTTTTGGTCCACTTTAGTGAACTTGGCCAGGGGGTAATCTTCTTGTTATACAATGCTAATAAAAAGAAATCTTACATTATAATGAATTTCTTTTAACAAAATCTACCATTAGTAAATAAAACCACCTTAAAAAAATATGTATCTGTTGGATATACTGCATGTGTAGTTCTGTATATGCGATTTAAACAATGATACCCAAAGCGTGTGCTCAGGGTCCCTCCCAAGGATGATCCAGTGATCATGCCAATGCCAAAACAGAGACCAAGCTTTGCCAGGGCATCTGCTCGCTTGTTTTTTTCAGACAGGTCTGTGACAACCATCTGTGATCCTGGGCAGAAACACACAACGACACATAATTGGGTCAGAGTTTAAGAAATCAAGAGTGATAAGAGCAAACTGCTTGTTTATATATCATGCGCTGTATGTACTTATAATAATAGTGGGTCTGACCTGGCAACGAATGCATGAATACAGCGGGTAGTTTGTGCAAAAAAAGTAACAGGGGACTGTCTGCTGCTGCTAGCAGCAAATAATAGATGACTGATGCTAAACAGGACAGGGAGAGAGCAGCGCGTGCTCCAAAAATATCTGCAAACCTGAAAACAAGAAGAAAGATTATGAATACACTGATAATTCACGATTAAACTGATATTTATTCTCTTTTTAACTCAGAAACACACTGGTACAACTTACCTTCCAAAAACAGGGCCCCCCAGTAGTTGAATCACTCCAACTGTTGTCTGTAGGTACCCAAACCAGAGTGTGTCAAATCCCAGCCTTTTTGCCAAATACTTCCATATGCAAAAAAGTTTGACAAAAAAATGTAGGTAAGTTTCCAAATTGCAATAGTAACCAAATAACAAATAATCATGCCTCCTCCTAAAGTTTCACACTATGGGTGTAATGTTCAAATTCAAATTTTATTCGTCACATACACAGTCATACACAGTACGATATGCAGTGAAATGCTTAGGCGACTGCCCGTGACCTTAAAATAAAAGACTATTAAGACTATTTATAGGAAATAAATATAAAAAGAAAATAGAAGTAGATTCAACTAAGAATAAAATATCTGCCTGTACAGTACAAATATACAATAAAGAAAAATATTACTTTAAAAAAAAGAAAATAGAACTGGATTTAACTAAGAATAAAATATCTGTACAGTACAAAATACAATAAGAAAAATATAGGAAAAATATAAGAAAAGAAAACCTGGGTGTACAATATAGAAAATATAGAATATTGGATTTTTGTGTGGGAAGGACTGGAGTATAAATAGAAATGTCCAGGGGCTGTGCAAGTATGCTGTAAAGTGTTCATACTTAAAGTGACTCGTGCTTAATAGAATAAGTAGTAATGTACAGGTGTGCAGTTGCCACCAGTGTCGATGATTGATCCGAATGTCCAGAGAGAGTGCAAAAAAAGTAACAAAGCACTGTCTGCTGCTGTTATGCATATTCTCAAATTTAATTCATTCAGTTTTCTGTTCAGTGCATGTTGAGATTGGAATGACTAAAGTGTTTCTATCGACAGTACAGACCAAAAGTTTGGACACTACATTATAATATTTTCACATCAAACAAAATTTTCTGAAATGTATACTGGTTTGAAAATATAAATAAAGAGTGTCAAAAAAGTAAGCCATTGTTTAAAGAAAGCCATAAGAAGTCCCGTTTGCAATTTGCAACAACACGTGTGCTGAGGGTCAGTGGCGGCAAAGTGCTCTGGTCAGATGAGACCAAAATTAAACTTGACTGAAAAGCAAAACGCTATGTTTGGCGGAAAACTAACACTGCACTAACATGGTGCAGAGGTTGTCAGAGTTGCTGGGAGGATGGATGGAGCCAAATACAGGGCAATCTTAAAAGAAAACCTGTTTGCACAAGAGTCTGCACAAGACTTGAGACTGGGGCAGAGGTTCACCTTCCAGCAGAACAATGACTCTAAACATACAGCCAGAGCTACAACAAAATGGTTTAGATCAAGGCACATTCATGCATTAGAATGGCCCAGTCAAGGTGCAGACCTATCAAATTGAGAAACTGTGGCAAGACTTGAAAATGGAGCTATTTTGCAAGGAAAAATGGGCAAAAAATCTACTCTCTATATGTGCAGACATCATAGAGACATACTTAAAAGACTTGCAGCTGTAATTGCAGTGAAAGGTGGTTCTACAAAGTATTGACTGAAGGAGGGCTGAATACAAATGCATGCGACACTTCTCAGATATTTATTTGCAAAAAAAAAAGTAAAAACATTTGTCTTATTTTTTTTTTCCACTTCACAAGTCTGTGCCACTTTGTGTTGGTCTATCACATAAGATCCCAATACATTTACATTTGAGGTTGTAAGGTGACAAAATGTGGAAAAGTTAAAAGGGTATGAATACTTTTGCAAGGCATTGTAAGCATCATAACAAACAGATTACCATCTTGATTATCATGATTGTATTGGCAAGCCGATCATGGTTACAGTAAGCAGTGACGGCAGGCATTTCTTTATATATAACAGAATTTCTGCATTTTTAATAGACAGTCCATTCCTCTTATTAACAGAACGTGTGCAGGGGTGATGAACAGTAACTCACTGTCAGTAAGGCTCCTCTCTCTTCATTATTATATTTGTGATAATTATTTAAGAGTCTTTTTCCTCTCTGCAGAGTAAGGCTCGAGTTTTTTGAGAGCTTCTGCTATAGGTGGCTGAGTGAGGGTTGATTTAGATCTGTTGTCTGCTGCTGTGTTCAACTTCTTAAGGTGTGAATATGTTATGCTGTGTTACAGCAAATTGGCTCTGTCGTTATTTTGCATATTGCAAATTTGTGGTCTTTTAAAGAGACTTGATAATATTCCCAGACTGGTAACAGCATGTTGATATGGCTGTCGACTCATGTATTTTGCACCATTAGTATGTGATCGTCCAGTTGAGAGACAACTTATCAGGAAAAATTAAGTGATTATCAGCCAATAAAAGCGATATACCGGTATTTCGGCATACGAACGCCCCACCCTAAGAATTTTCGCCTTAAGAACTGAAATTTTGCAAAAATATTTGCCTCCGCATACGAAACATTTTTGGCATATGAACCGAAGTGAATGCCAGCTAAGTTGCGCGTACCACTGGCGAAGCCATTTAAAACTTGTTTATGTTAGTGGAAAGCCAAGTCAAGCTAGTTGTCACATGTTTTGTGTTTTTTGCCATTTGTGCAAGATTTGGTGAARACATGCACCATCTCACCTTAAGAACTCCCCTCCGAAACGGATTAMATTTGTATGCCGAGACACCACTGTAGTGTATGTAACAGTTGAGACACAACCGATCAGAAAAAAACTGAGTCATTATCGGCAACTTAAAGCAAACCTTTTTTTGCGCAATTTTACTAGTSCATGGTAAAAAAAACAACTAGTTASAAGTATTTACTATTGGTCGTTGCACAATTGTTCAATATGTACAAATCATAACGCGTTTCTCGCGGACGTAACGGTTGTTATAATGTTAGCAGATTATGATACTGATTCATTACCCATGGCTTCGCTTGAAGTGAACTATCAAATAGCACTATCCAATATGGCGGCGCTGTTCGCCCACCAGCGTATAGCGCAATAGGCTGGCTACGTAAGATATGGCTATGGWTTCCGGTTGGTCCACAACCATCACGTGACGCAGAAACACACACGGAACTATCAAAAGCGAACGGTTTAGGAACTAATCCAGGACTGGACGAGTGAAATTGTGCGTTTGAAAATATTATAATCGCTTTTAATCTGTGGGAATCACACATGGTTTTTATTCGCATGACGTCAACAACTGTATAATACGATGTATGTACAGTGCATGAATAAATCACAAAAATACCTATTTGTTAAATACAAAGCATTGTTGTGGGGTTTGTAATGTACCGGTGGTGACCCACTGAACGCAACCACACAAACCAGTGCAGTATATACAGTAGATATCAGAGCTGTAGGGCTCGAGTTATATTGCTTAGTCACCTCCTGTATACACACTCACTCTCGGCGTACTTTTTATGTAAAGCGAGAATATTGTGTGCCTGCAGGGTTGTGTTTGCAACTTTACAATATATATTTTTTATCAATTTATACATTTGACACACATATACAATGTAATTCATAYAATACGCCACAATTCAAGTTACCGGGGCAATAATACAGAAACCGGGGAGGAATAAGGAAATGATTATTTTTTCATTGTTGATATTCAGTTCCGTCGAGACCTACCGGTGTTATTGAAAACTGGAGGAAAAGCCATGTTACGTCCAAAGCAGCTATCAGATAAGTGACATATAAAACGTTCTTCACTTTTGCAGCTTGAGGTGGCTCCATGATCTCCGTAAAGTGAAAAGTTTTACTGCAATCCGATTGCTTCTTTCACAAAGGGTTCACAGATCAGTCTGATCTACAGCCTATTCTGCAGTAATATACTAACGAGTAAAGAAGAACTCGATTAAAGGACTTAGACCCTAAACCCTGAATTGTGCAGTGTGTTTTGAACTTTGCCCGAATAACTAAGGCGCAAAACGCACGCTTGTATGCAATAATCTGCATTCGAGACGGACACAAAAGATATAACGCTACCAGAAACCTATTTTCAAACGAAAACATGAAAAAAGAAAACTAAACAGAACGGAAGGTGAACATTGTCCCACAGAAAAGTGCTGTTTCGCTCATCTGAGTCGACTCTTATGTGAACAGGATTCGACTCGCACATGTAGCCCTGGTTCTTCCTATTTCTCTTCTTCCTTTCATTCTTTAAACAGTGAAGCGCGCTTAACTCTCGGRTGTATGTATAAATGCAAATAAATGTTCACAATTCGGAACACAAGTTATTAAATAATAACAGTTACAAATATAAACAAATAAAACAGGGAAAATAAGTTTTTTTTTAATTATTAGGTATCTTAATTAAGAGTTAATTATACTAATTAAGCAATGAAAAAAAATCACCAGTTATACAGTACTTTAGACAGAAGGGAACACTTAATTAAGTCTTATTTGAGACTGACTCACTGGTCGAATTTTGCTTCCCAAAAGGCAAGGGAAGTGTGAAGTCAAAAATTAGTTGCACATTTTAAATACTGCAAAGATGCTTCAGCCAGCAGCAAATACGGTTAATATGGCAAACAGGGCAAGAAGTAAATTTTAAAAAAGTCTCCGTACTATCTGCCACTATATGTTTCTCCTACTTTTTAAAAGTTAAGTTCAAACCAGAGTTCAGGCTTTTAGTTTACTTTTAATCTTTTTTGTTAATTATTTGACACTGTTTCTTTCTTGGGAAGAATGCTTGGGTGTATAGAGGTATAATGTGAGAAATTATTAAAATTAGAATTCATAAATTAAATTAAATGTGTCGTTAGTTGATTTTTTTTTATTTATAAAAAGTCGTTAATCTTTCGGCCACTCACAGCAGACTATTCGATCCGCACAGCAACTTGTTACAGATTTTACCCCAGATACTCTTACTGACACAGCCCCGTTTTATCTGGGTTTGGGATCTGGGATAACTCAGTGATTAAGGTGTTGGACTACGGTTCAGAAATTCCCAGGTTCAAAACCCTGCACCACCAAATTGCCAGTGTTGGGCCCTTGAGCAAAGCCCTTAACTCTCAATTGTTCAGATGTAAAAATAATAATAATAATAATAATAATAATAATAATAAAATTTTAAAAATGCCAAATGCTCAAATGTAAATGGCCTGGGATCAAAAATGTATTTTGTGGGAATTCAACCCTGGCCTTCCACACGGCATGTGGGGAAACCTACAAAAGTGACACTAAGTAATTTATTTAACTGCTTGATACGCTTGTACATATTCATTCATTCATTCATTCATTCATTCGTTTAATGATTGCTGGTCTAACAATGCACCATGAAAAACATGTCATCTGTCATCCATCAAAGTCAGTGTGTCTGCATGTGATGCTGAACTACTACATATTAAACTCTCTAACAATCAGTGGTTAGAACAATATTTTAGTACTATTCAAAAGAGATAAAACTTAAGAGAACAATGGTATGATTGCATTGCTACATGGATGCTAAACATGTATTGCAAAGCTGTATCTAGCTCATATTAGATTTTGCAGGATGGTCCACTACAGGTACTGTACATTTCAAACAACTATAAATAAGCACTCTAATATGTCTACAATGAGCTATATATTCTCTAATGTCCTGTGTCCCATATTTCYGTTTGTTCCTGAGCACATTAGAGTGCATTCTTTGTCCAGCCCTAACCAACATCACCTGTACGTTTCTGTCTTTCTTTTTTATGTTTTACAGTAAGTTTTTAGATCTGTAGAGACAGATATTTGTTAATCTATGGTCTCTTAATGGGCAAATGAGAAAAAAAAAATGTTAGTGCACATTGGCAGCACATCATCGACATAATACTTACCAATATTCCTGAATAGGAAAAATATATATATAAATTCAATGGATTTTTTTTTGTTTTGATTGGTTAACACAAACATTTACACACAACTTTACTTAAAGATTTATAAATGTGGCCCAAAGTGTATATAAACTGTATAAAAATCTTGGTTTGACCCACAGCAAGGTTTATATAGTAAATGAAAGATAAAAATGTTATCTCATAGCTATTAATTTAAAATAGATAATATGGAAATGAAGTAGATATCCCTATTTACCCTAAGTAACAGGAAATTTATAATAACATAGGCACCACAATGGCTTAGTTGTTATCATGGTCGGGTGTTTGAAACTTGCCTCTGGTCATTGTGCTTGGAGTTTGTGTGTTTTTCTTGTGCTTGGTGGGTTTCCTTCAGGTACTCTTTAGTTTAAAGGCATGCAGTACAGGCTCATTCTCACTCTCWCTCACTCATCGTCTATACCACTTTATTCTGTATTCAGGGTCATAGGKGTCTTGGAGCCTACACACACCTGGAGGCAAGACGCAGAGTACTATACTATACAGGGTGCAGTGCAGCGCAAAAAAGGACTGATCCAGTAGCTCATTTCATTTTTTGCTGACCATGCTTACATTTTATCACAGAGAAGCAAAAGAATCAGTCGGTATAAGTATGTTATAAAAACTTCTAAAAAGTAAGTTTTTTTTCTATTATTATTATTTTTTTAAATCAGGACAAGGTTCTTCTGAGCAGTGGTTAACACTCCAGCACCTCCAGGGTCCAGGTTCGATTCCCACCATGGGTCTGAGTGCATGGAGTTTGCATGTTCTTTCCATGCTTGGTGTGTTTCCTTCGAGTCCTCCCACAGTCCAAAGACATGCAGTTTAGGCTAACTGGTGTTCTCAAATTGCTAGTTGTGTGTATATGTGTGCACCCTGTGATGAATTGGCACCCTGTACCACCCCCAACCCCCCAAAGTTGCAAAACTTAACTAGTAGTGTTAGTTATGCTGATTATGTTCCAATTAACAGCTGTGTGATTTATTTATTTATGTTTCTTTCAATGCAAATCTTTACTGGTAGGTCTGACACATTAGGGCATAACAATCGAGGAGAAAACATCGGTTTCTGCCACGAGATGGTAGTAGTGATCTTTACTTCGGGGACTGGATTTGTTTAGTTTTTTTTTATGCAGAAGGGCAAATGGTGATTTTGTTAAAATTATGATATTATTATTATTATGATTATTATCAACTTATAGCAAACAGTCCCTGAGTTTCAGTGCAATCACGAAGCGATGTTACCAGTAAAAAAAAAAAAAAACGTATTGTGGCTGGTAAGAGCTCGAGCACATAGCCTTATTGGGGGAGGGGGGCATCTATTTAAGTGAATCTGCTGAAAGGACATTCAGTGATAAACCACAACCCGATATATCGCATCGTTGCCTAGGACACAGTAAAGTACAGTTGCTTCCCTCCAATGCGCCTAGAAAGAAGTGCAGAAAATACAACACCTTACGCGTCATGAACGGAGATAAAACACAAACCTCCCACCCCCGCAGCACACACACACACACACACACACACGCGCGCGCGCTCTCTCTCTCTCTCTTTCACACACACGCACACACACGCAGACTTTCCTCGGCGTGCGTCTCTGAGCTCAATCGCCCTGGGCGGAGCGGTGTAAGGCCGCACTTCGTTATGCAGACACCGCAGCGTCGTACAGCGGCTTCCAGGGTATTGTGATGTGAATATTAATGAGCACACACGAGGCGATGCGATAATTCTTACGGTCTTAATCGATCTGAAAGGTAAGCGCACAGTCCTGTCGTTCTGCGTTGGCGTATATTCGTTTGTACATCCATCGTATTCGACGGAAACAAAATAACAGTTTATTTCTTTGCGCATGCATGACGGTGAATCCTCGCGCGCGAAATCTCAGTTGTCATGGCAGTCATTGAGGTTTAGGTGAAATGACAGTATTTTGTCATTTGAATAGTCATTAGCCAGTTTACTGTTGCGCATAGTCGTCATGACCTTAAAGCGGACTATTTAAGCCCTACTACCCTATGCTGATATTTGTATTGTAGCTATGTGCCTGTTTTGATTTGGTCGACTACCTATAATGTGGCCCTGTGTCTGTATATTCACATATCTACGTTACAAATCTTAATATTAAAAAACATAAAATCCTTGATTTGTTTTTCTTAAATTGTATAGCATTCAACAAGTAGGGTGAATTCACAGACATATTGGGCAGACAGCTCTCTTGCTATTAATAATACTAAAACTAATAATAATAATAATAATAATAATAATAAAAACACATACAAGAATTAATTTCTAAAATCTTATTCATTGATCTATTCCTGCATTCACCTGAATGGGAAACCCACCCATCAATGGGCACTGTGTACATACAGTATCTCGAGATAACACACTCATTCAGAGCTATGGCAATGTAATGTAACCAGGCCACCTACACGCATGTTTTTTGTACAGTTGAAGCAAACTGGAGAATCCAAATTTGAAAATCAACATGCAAAGTCCACACAGACTGTAAGCTGAGGTCAATAAATAAAATAAAGTGGAGTATTACAAGAGAGATCAAGTATGCTATTTGAACTGTACAATATTCAACTGCTCAAAGGTCCMGGTTTTAGTGACACTTTTGAATGCATCTGAAGCTGGTTTTAAGGAAAGTTTTGTTGTGTTATCCCAGGCTTCTACCTTGAAATCCATTCACTCTCACTCACTCATCATATATATCGCTTTATCCTGTATACAGGGTCACAGGGGGCCTGGAGCCTATCCCAGGAGTCTTTGGGCACACCCTGGCATGGTACACCTGTACATCGCAGGGCACACACATATAAACACACTCACATTCACGCATTACAGAGAAATTTGGGAATAGCATTTAGCCTAATCTGCATGTTTTTGGACTGTGAGAGGAAACCCACCAAGAACTGGGAGAACATGCAAACTCCTTGCACGCAGACACGCGGCGGGAATCAAACCCGGACTCTGGAGGTTCAAGGTGACAGTGCTAACCACTAAGCCACAGTGCAGCTAGACTGTAAGCTGAGCTCAATACTGTAAACATTGAAACTGCTTAGACTGTAAGCAGAGTTTTACAAAAGAGATCACGCAAGCAATTTGATATGTATTATCATCAATTGCTTAAATGTCCAGGTCTTGGTGACACTTTTGTGTGCATTGGGAGCTATTTTTAAGGAAAATATTGTCATGTTATCCCTGGCTTGCATGCCCTTTCAAAAAAAAGCCAGACAAAAGGTCGCCCAAGATGTGCAACCAAAAAGACTCATGAGTTTGATTCCGGACTGAGTCTAGGGAGCAGGTTGGCCATGCTCTCAAAGCAGGGGTGCGCCAAAACTACACACACCTCTGCTTTTCACCTCTGCTTTTACCTCTGAATACCWCCGTATTCTACATCAATCATACTGCAACAATAGCAACAGGGCAGTCTGTGAGCTCACACAAGTGGAAGTGGGTTGATAGCTCTTTTATGTCTTTTATGACCAAGTTACTATTAACATCACTAATAGCAAGGGACAAATGCTAAGGATTTAATACAAAAAGAGAGAATCATTGTGAATAGTGAAGTATCTCCTCTTCCTTTCAAAACAGTTTGAAGATGTCTGGACATTAAGGTTATGAGTTTCTGGAGTTTTGGTGTTGGAATTTGGTCCCATTCTTGCCTAATATAGGTTTCTATCTGCTGAACAGTTTGTGGTTTTCTTTGATGCATTCTTTTGTTTAATGATGCACCAAATGTTCTCTACAGCCGAAAGATCAGCACCCGGACTCTTCTACTACGAAGCCATGTTGTTATAATATCTGCAGTATGTTGTTTTGCATTGCTCTGCTGGAAAACACAAGGCCTTTCCTGAAATAGACATTGTCTAGAACCTTTATGTACCGTTTATCATTCTTAGTGTCTTCCAAAGCATGCAAGTTGCCCATACTGTATGCACTTGTGCTCCCCCATACCAACAGAGATGCTGGCTATTGAACTGAATGCTGACAGATATCACTCTTCTTTAGCCCGGGGGACATGGTGTCCGTGATTTCCAACAAGAATGCCAAATTTGGACTCATCTGACCACAGAACACTTTTTCATTTTGAAACAGTCCATTTTAAATGAGCCTTGGCCCGCAAGACACAACAGAGCTTCTGGCCCATGGTCATATATATATACATATATATATATATATATATATATATATATATATATATGACTTCCTTGTTGCATGATAGAGCTTTAGTTGGCAACTGCAGATCAATCACACAATCAATGACACCATCATGCTGATGAGTGATGCAGTGTCATCTGAGGGCCCGAGGACAACGGACATCCAACAAACGTCTTCAGCCTTGTCCCTTAAACACAGAGATTTCAGTGGTTCTAAAGTCTTATAGTTTTCATTTGATTAAAATTTTAAAACGGACCAATTTTTCCGGAATTTGTAATTTGTAATAAAATCTTAAAATACTTAATGTGCAATTGTTAAAGTTAAAATATAGGGATGTTTAATTAAAACAAAGCATTTGCTTATGTATTTAAGCAACAGTATGGGTTTGGTGTGTTCTTTATTATTATTTTTTCAGTTGAAGTGTTTTGGCTGTAAGTATTATCTGGCAACCCAGAGAGCAATTATGCGAGAGAATGCAGTGGAGTCTGTCTAAAATACAAATTGTGTCTTGTGCGAGAAGGAGTGTTTGAACCAGCAAAATATCAGGAATTAAGTCTGTCACAATATGAWGGCTAAATTAAATTGATCTGTAGTTCACATGCATGCTGACCGTGGGGAGAGATCTGTGCTGATGGAAAGAATGAAACTTTCCCCAAATGGCAAAATTTGCTGGTGAAACTCATAAGACTTGACCATGAAAATTGCAATCAGTACATATCTATTTATTCCCTTACCCTGTAGTGGTTTAAAGTAGTGGACATTATGCACTGTACAAGTAGGGGTTCTAGCCCGTCTCACTACGAAGGGATAAAGGGATAAATAAAAAGGGAGAGCCAGAATGTAAGACATTAAACCACACTGGGACATACAGTGGAACCTTGGATTGCGAGTTACTTGGTCTGTAAGCAAGACCAGCAAAAATTTTAAATAGATTTTAACTTGATAAACGAGCGAATGGCTTGATGAGTGCACACGTGATCGTCACGTGATCACAACTGATCCAGTGGTTCTTCTTTCGCTCGCTCTGTGTGYACTGTTTATTATAACATTGTGACTTTGTGTGTGTAAACGCTCGTAAAGCAAGTGTCATTAGAGAGGTTCCTTAAAGATCCAGAGTCTCTCTCTGTCAGAAAGCAGTTTTTCCGTTAGTGTGTGTGTTTGTGCATGCACGCGCTGCAGATTCTGCGATTCTTTTCAAAGATAAATTGCAGTTAAATTTGCTTTATTTCTTATATTTTTATTAATTATTTTATATTAATATTTTTGGGTGTTGGAATGAATCATCTGAATTTTTCGGAGTTATTTCTTATTTGATATATGGATAAAAGTGTTTTGATATACAAGCATGCTTCCGTATTATGCTCKTAATYMAAATTTTAAATGTCCAGCTTTCTGCTGCTCCACTTTTAACAAATCTGGGTGGGGAAGTTTGATAAATAAATAAATAAATAAATACATCCTGATAAATACATCCTGATTTTACCTTGCTTGGATTTTTTGTGTGTCCAGATTTTCTCAGATTATGGGGGAAATCTAAAGATGCCAAAAACACAAAATTCAAAAAGGTAAAAACACATACTTGATGTTTTCAACACATACATACTTGATGCTTGGCACTACTAGGAAGAAATGAAAGTTCTTGGCATCCTTTTAAAGCCTAGGAGTAATTGCCTGAAAGGCTTTAGGTGTGCGGGAGAACATGGGGAATTGGTTTGTCAGCCAACATGAAAACCAGAAATGTAAAAAATAGAATGAGTGCATTAAAAGATTAGGACGTGGATGTTACAGCCTGGTCGTCCCATGACAGGTTGGTCTTTAGATGTATTTTGAAGACTGAGAGTGACTCAGCCGTTTGAATGTTTAGCTGATCAGTGTCAGTGTTCATCAATTTACAAGCCATTTATAGCACATATTTTATAATCAGTGCGACCGAGTGAGAAAAGTAACAAATATCAGTAAAATTACATCCAATCAAAGGTTCATCTACTGTATATCCAAACTTCTTAAATGATTATTTCATTCTATTTTATTATTAGTGTATGCTTTATTTATTCATTAACAAAAAGTTACATGTTAGTGTATGCTGTCAATGATGGATAGTTTAGAGTAAAAAAACAATGGCATCACCAGGTCAGTCTCTTGCCATCAGTATACCACTGCACCATTTTTGTGATGAGTTTTACCCAGCAGTAGCATATATAAGGTCGAAGAGGGGAAGACACAAAGCCTTGTAGTGCAACAGAAACGGACCCAAATGTAAGCCACCAGTCTTTTGTTTATCAATACCAAGTATCATGTAGCACGCATGCGCTTCTTGTTTTGACGCAGAGTGTCACATGATCACAACTGAGTCCATGGTTTTTTTCTCTCTTGCGATACGGAATTGTGGGTAATCGTCTCCCCTGCTCGGTCTTAGTGCTCGTGTCTCACTGGTATAATCAACATTCGTGCACGTGTGTACTGTTTACTGTGTCTCTCTTTTTGTGGCGTAAAATCAATTTTACTTTGTATTTGTATGCGTGTGTAAAGCGCGCATGTACTGTTCATTATGCGCGCGTGTAAAGCAAATGAAAGTCTATTTAGAGAGCTTAAAGATCCATTTTCTCTCTGTGTCAGCCTGCACTTTGTGTGTTCGCACGTCATTGGACACTGTGCTCCGTCACACACACACCCCACGTCCTGTCGCCTTCACACGCACGCGCACACACACACTCTGGTCTAAACAGACAGACACTGCTCTGTCGCAATTCTTGCAGGTTAATTTGTTTTATTTTTACTTTACAGCAGTGACTCCATTGGTGTGTCGTTCATTCAAGTGTCATTAGAGAGATTTCTTGTTTATTTTCCCAATAAAAGTGTTTCCGCTATGTGTGCGTTTGTTTGTGAAACTCAAATAAGAGAGGAGGAAGGGTTAGTGTGTAAGACAAAAAGCACACAAACGGAAACACTTATCTGCTGGGATTTATTTGTACTTTTTTAAAGATAAAGAGCAGGTTAATTTTTTTTATTTTTACTTTATATTTTGTATTAATTATTTGTATGTATTTATTTTTTGGGCTGCAGAACGAATAATTAGAGTTTCCATTATTTATTATGGGAAAATTCGATATATACTATTATAATTTCCAAAAAAATTAATTGGATTGATTGAAACAGTTACTCAGTACTTGAGAAGTGTAAGGGACTACCACCAGAGGTCGCTGTGTGCACATATTTGTTTTGTAGTTTTGTTTTGTCGACTCAGTTTCCCAGAAGGCACCTCGGTCAGGTGATGCGGGAGCTCACTTGAATCGAGGTAGCTCATCATTAGTATTGTTATAGATGGCTGGTTGTTCTGGGTAAACTAGGTCGATCATTAATACTGTCAGTGGGCATGTGTTTTGGTTTGGTTTTGTTTTGATTATGTTTTATTTTATTTATGTGTGTTTATCTGGGCTCTGTAGTGTTTGGTGAATTGTATAATGTGTAAGTAGGACTGGGCGATTAAACGGTATCGGTATTTATTGACGGTAGACCATTGTCGATAACGATATAAAAAACATTCGGTATGAAGCGCTATAGTTTTATTAAAATGCAGCTGGCTGACTGAGCATGCGCCTTGCCTTAATCTCAACAGCCTCTCCCAATGAATGAGCGTGGCACGAGTGACCAGGAAACAGCCAATAAGCTTACGCAGCCACTCTGCGTTGTGTCATCACCAACTCATGTCAGTATAACAAGCATCTTGCTTGTGCGATGGAGAGGTACTCGGCACTAATGCCTTATAAAAAATCCTCAGAGCGATACAATGATATAACCCATGCGATTGCATACTACATTGCCAAAGAAATACTAAAAGAATTACTACAAAGTGTAGGAAAACAATGGAGAGCGAGTTGCCGTCTGGACAAGCCGCACTTGTGACCCGTACATCAGCTTAAGCGTACATTTTAATGACAACTGGAATCTAAAGTGTAAATGCTTGGACACCGCATATTTTCCCGGAAACAACACGGGTGAATTTATTGCGCAGACCCTAGCTGATGCGCTGCTCCACGTCTGCTCCAAGTGACTTGCAATGTTTTAGTAAAGAATTTCCTGAGAACAATGGGAACATATGAAAGGTATTTAAATTTTGTGTTATTTAATCATTTATTGTATAATAAATTTATATTGTAGAATATTATACATATATGTAAAATAAGGGAAACACAATTCAAGAGACCTATAACTGTACTGATGTGTGTAAATGTTTGGTCAATTATCATAAAACCTCATATTACTTTTTCTCTTTATTATATTGCAATACATTCATGATAACTGGGTGATTCTGATGAGGACAACAAAAGGTTTTATATAGTGATAATTAACCCACATACTTTACTTTGGGAGTAGTGTTATCCTAATGGTTTAGGAAAACAGACAGGTTTCAAATTTTGAAAAACAAAAAACAGTACAAGGTCCGATACCTAAAGAGCATATATGTATACTTTGGGAGACTTACTCAGTTACTTATGTGACATTCACATTACTAGACTGAAGTGASTTACGTTTAAACCTAACATTACATGTATACCTGATTTGTTATTGCTGTCTAAACAAAAAATCGAATGTCTTTTAGATCAGATCTGAGTCACTTTCGTACGTGGTGCTAGATTGAATATGCAACATGAATGAGAATGGTCAGATCTAAATTTATGAAACTTTTTTTTGTTGCCTCTGTACACTTAGTGAGGTCAGTCATCACCGACAGCAAGGCGTTTTCTTAGCAGCACTAGCAATAGCTGCTAAAATATCTGGCTTTCTTTCTTCTTCTGGACCTCAAAAAAATACAGTTGACCGACTTGGCATCCTGCAGGGTATCCTTTAGAGATGGGAAAAAAAATCGTGATTCTTTTGTGTTGAGATTTATAAATCACACTGACTCCAAAAACAAATCTAACTGTTTTTACTTTTATAATAAAGATGAACCGGCCAATTGGCCACTGACCAGAATTGGCTGGGTTTCTGTTGACTGGTGATTCCCATCCCAATCTCAAGGGTATTTTTTGCTAAAATTGTATTAGTTGTTTAAAATGAGCGAGTGGTCATACAAATATAACGTGTCTTAACCGTCAGATAAAAGTAACTTGTAATTAGGAATCGAACAATGTGGCTTGTGGCTTGTGAACTTATCATTTCTATACTGTAGTTACTCTATGTTCACTGCTAGATACTTAACAGCGGAAGTGTGTAACAGCATTTAGGTTATATGAACCGAATTGTTATTTAATTTCATTAAAAAAAAACCTCAAAAACACATTTTGTCAAGCTAAATGTCAAGGATTTGGCCTAATTTTTGTGGCTTTTATTTTCATTTTCAATACCATATATATATTTTTTGTCACCTGGACAGGTTGCCAATGCATCGCAGGGCACACACATACAGTACACACACACGCAAACTCATTCACACACTACCGGCAAATTGGAAACGACAATTAGCCTAATCTGCATGTCTTTGGACTGTGGGAAGAAGCCGGAGTACCCGGAGGAATCCCACCAAGCACGGGGAGAACATGCAAACTCCATSCACACAGATAGCTGGGAATTAAACCCGTACCCTGGAGATAAAAGAAACAGTGCTAACCACTATATTACCTCCTATGGTTGAGACCAACAAACTAATTTTAATATTACAAAAGAATAAATAGAGGAAATACAAAATGCAAGGGAGAAAACTGTCCAGATCTTTGAAAGCCCCCCCMCACACACACACACTCCCACAAATTTCACTTTAAGCATTTCACTTCATATCATACTGTGTATGACTCTGTATGTGACAAACAAAATTTTTATTTAAAATTTCAGATGCCACACCCAGGCCTTTACAGGCATAACCTTTGAATGAAGAAATCACTGAAATAGAACCTGTCTGACAAAGTGAAGTACACAAAAAGAGCTCAAAAAGCACCAGCTCATGTCATAATCTAAAGGATGCCAAGAATGTATACATTATAAACTATAAATTAATAATAACTGACATTTATAAGTCTGGTTTGGTATTCCAGTAAACCACAGTGAGCGCCATTATCTACAATTGGAGAAAACTTGGAACAGGGGTGAACCAGCCTACCAACATTACACCAACAGCAYAATGACCACTCATCCAGAGCTCATAAATGAAGAATGTCTGGCTATCAGTTCATGACCATAGGCACACATGGGTTACGCAGCAGCACAATGACTCAACGCTAGTTATTTCAAACAACTGATTGCAGTTGTTGCCGTGTCACAATTAGTTATTAAGTTTAGGGGGCAATTACTTTTTCATATAGGGCAGGCAGGTTTGGACAGATTTTTCCCTTAATAAATGAAGTCATTATTTAAAAACTGCATTTTGTATTGACTCAGGTAATATTTGTGTAATATTAAAATTTGTTTGATCTGAATAATTTATGTGTAACAAATATGCAAAAAAAATAAAGAAATCGAGAAGGGCCAAATATTTTTTCACAGCACTGTGAAATATTATGTGTGATAGTAAAAACATAGTGGTGTGCCCTACTGTGTTTTACTCTAATATACTATKTACAGTAAGTGCTGTGTAGTATATTATTAGTAAAGCAGTATATTATATGTTATTAACAGGTTATAACTATGACAAGGTGTGGTATGAGAATATTATAATATCCACACAGTTGGGAGCATGAAATTGTCCAAAGTGCCTCGGTATGCTAAAGGATTAGGTGTTTCTTTCAGTGGAACAAAGGGACTGAGCCCAACTCCTGGAAAACAATCCTAAATCATAAACCCCCCTCCACAAAACTTTACACTTGACACAATGCAGTCAGACAAGTAGCATTCTCCTGGCAAATGCCAAACCCAGATTCATCCACTTCATCGGATTCTTTGCATTGTAAGGCTTGGATGCAGTTGCTCGGCCATGGAACCCCATTCCATGAAGCTCTCTACGCACTGTTCTGGAGCTAATCTGAAGGCCACATGAAGTTTGGAGGTCTGTAGCGATTGTTTCTGCAGAAAGTTGGTGACCTCTGTGCAGTATGCGTCCCAGCTCTGTGATTTTACGTGGACTACCACTTTGTGGCCGAGTTGGTGTTTTTCCCAATTACTTTCACTTTGTTATAATACCACTAACAGTTGACTGTGGAATATTTAGTAGCGAGGAAATTTCATGACTGAACTTATTGCGCAGGTAGCATTCTATCACGGTACCACTGTAGCTCCTAAGAGTGACCAATACTTTCACAAATGTTTGAGGCAGTGTTCTGCATGCCGAGCTGCTTGATTTTGCTTAATTTTATACACTGCAACCATGGAAGTCATTGGAACACCTGAATTCAGTAATTTGAATACTTTTGGCTATATTAMAAATCTCTAAATATTAAAATGTCCGATTGAAATCAGGTGAGAAATGTAAATGTTACCATTATCATTATTATTTATCCAGAGAAAACACGGCTTTCCAATTTACCCATTTGCTTGCAGACTGGTCTTGTCAGAACCTTCATGGTGATGGCGATATGGCATTGCTGGTGATCCATAATCCAATGCAGAACAAAAAGACCACATCAAAGCTAAAGTGGACAAGGAAAAAAACCCTGAATCATGTTTCAAATTGTGTGAACACAAAAACAGTAGTCTCTTTTCTGTTGGTCCACTTGTTGGGTTTTAAGAGGACTGAGTCTAGGTGGTTTAAACAGAGCATATGTGAAATAGGTCCACAGCATGTCAACATAGTCGATTGCCTAAATACGTCAGTTGTCTGTGGATGCATCGCAGTGTTTACTTTTGTTTCTAATTTTGCAGGAACATAGTGGAATATGAATCTTTATTCCCAAAATACAAACAAAAATGCCAGCAAAATTGAGGGGGATACATCTACCTAGTTCTGAATAGGAAAAATTGGAAATTTTGGAAAACTGTAGGTCTGATTCCTTAGAAAAGTAACAGTGAACCATTTGTGGGTCAATCCCTACCTCCTGGTACAACCTGCATTTAATGTCAAAGTCCATTCAGCTGGCAAAGAAGAAATTATTTGTACAGATATTCTACAATTCACACAGAAACGTTATTTTATATTAACATAACATAAGAGTCTCCAAACATATGTCTACTCAATCATTTTCACAAATCTTTCATGTACAGATTAAATTTGTTGATCACAAGTTACTTGGTCGACAACCAAAAAAAACAAAAAACAAATAGAATCTCCACCAAGGGAGCAATGTACCCCCACACCCTCCATGTCTACGGGTTAAGCTGAGAAAAGAGTGAAAATATTTCAAATACCATTTCAGCATTGGGAATAGCCAATACCCCAATTTGAGGATTCAAAGGAAGACAGAAGTTCTGAAAGTTTAGATTAGCCTTAATCAAAGTCGATGGAAAGTAATGGAGGCCAAAGTAATTGAGAAAGAATGGATTTGCTCATGATTTAAAATGTATAATACAATTTGTCAAGCAGGGTGGGGGATTTGTCCTGGCCTGGGCTTGAACAACTGCTTTGGGACAGACTCAGTAATCCTTATTATTGATGTAGCATGTGATGGCAGTGGCAGAATGCATTGAGAATTCAATTAAAAATTTTTGCATAGTTTTTTAAAAAATTGTAATTATTGCAAAGCAGCTTTACACAGTCAAAAGTAATTATGGAAGTTTGTATGAAATGTATGACTCCAAATGATCAGACTCCCTGATGAGCAAGCCGAGGGCGATGATGGCAAGGGGAAAACTCCCTGAGGTGGCAATAGGAAGAAACCTTGAGAGTAACCTGACTCATTTCATACATGGTCAGGTTTCTTTAAAAATAATAATAATAAAAAAAATTAAACATTCCTTTTAAGCTGTGAGCAATAAAGATGAATTCATGTTTGCATGTTTTTTTGTTAAAATAATTGACTTGATATTTCTTACAGGACGTAAAGTGAAGAGCAGCATGGCAGAGCTTTCTGATGAACAAGACGTGCTAACCAAACAAGATGTTGATGTCGCTCTTCCTCCTAACCCTCTGCCAGCGGGTCTGTGGACGAGAATGTGGAGCGCGAGCATTACAGCTGTAGCATATCTTCTTTTATATATTCTCTCTCAAGTTACAGTGAGTCTACAAACACTTCATATAAGGCCACTATTGAACATTTTTGATGAAAGATCTAGATGGTCATCTATTTTGCTAAAATTATAATTTTTTTAAGTTAAGGTTAACTGTACCTTGGTCCTAAAATGTATTATTTTCCAAAGGCAAATGAAACTTGAATTCATTATGTGACACAGCATGTTAAAATATACAAAGAAAGTGGTCTGCTACTTTATTTAGGCTAATATAGTGTGCATTCCAATCTGCAAATATTTGAAACTGTATTGCAACTGAGGAAATGTATCGCAGTTCAAATACTATTAAAGTCTAACAATATGACTGACCTAAAAAATAAACATCTAAATAAAAAAGATGTTGTAAAAATGTTTTTTATAAAAAAAATGTTAAGGCTTATTTCATTAGTATTTTGCTGATCATTGACTTATAGCTCATGAAAACAAAAATCCAAATCTAAATTTTTAAAAATATAAATACAGTGGAACCTTGGATTGCGAGTAACCGCAAGTTACCGCAAAGTTACTGCAAAGTGTTCCACAAGATGAGCAAAARATTTTCATAAGTTTTTACTTGAAACACGAGCAAGTCTTGGTTTATGCATACCGAGTATCATGCATCAAGCATGTGCTTCTTATTTTGACGCCAAGCATCACGTGATCACAACTGAGTCAATGGTTTTTCTCTCCCTCATGCTGCGAAATTGTGGGTAATTGTTTCCCCTGCTCGGTCTGTCACTGGTATAATCAACATCCCTGCACGTGTGTACTGTTTACTATAATACTGTGACCACGTGTGTAGGTTAATTTGTTTTATTTTTACTTTACAGCAGTGACTCTGTTAGTGTGTGTGGACTCGAGTGTCATTAGAGAGATTTCTTGTTTATTTTCCAGATAAAACCGTATTTCTGTTGTATGTAACATAAGTCGTCCCACACAGTAGTCCTCTCCTTCTCAAATAAGAGTGGAGTAAGTATTATTGTGTAAGACGAGGGGGGGGGGTGGGTCATTCCTCCTTACTTTAGCTTCACACATGCGCACAAGCACACAGGCATTCACAGCGTGCATTGACAAACACTAATGGAAACACCTATCTGTCGTCATTTATTTCTTTTTTTCAAAGGTAAGGTGCAGGTTAATCTGTTTTATTTTTACTACATTTATTTTTTTGTTGTTGTGGAACAAATAATCGGAGTTTTCATTATTTCTTATGAGGGAATGTGTTTTGATTTATGAGCACGCTTCCGGAACGAATTATGCTCTCAATCCGAGGTTTCACTCTAAAATATATTTTAAAAAAAGGATTTATAATACATAAAGTAAAAAAAAAAGTTCATTATTGCACTCAATATTTATCATGGCCTGCCTCCTTTATCATGGAATACTGCATCAATGTGGCATGGCATCGCACTGCTGAGGCGTTATTAAAGAAAWGATTGCTTTAATATCAGCCTTCAGCTCGTCTGTATTGTTGGGTCAGTTTCTTTTTCTCATCTTCCTCTTAATGCATAACACAAATAAATGCAAGTGAACCTCATAGAGAATCATGTCAGACGAGTTGGCTGACTAATCATGCACTTAATTTCATGGTCAGCAAAGTTTGGCAGTTAGTTTTGGCACTGTGCATGTTCTGCTGGAAAAGTGGAACATTTTCAACTTCATAAAACCTATCATTGGACTTTTTTGGAAAACACAAGTGGACCAACACCAGGGGATAACATGGCACCCCAAATTATCACTGACTTCACACTGAATTTCAAACAACTTGGATTCTGTGCCTCTCATGTTACAATTTTCCATTTCAGTCAACTTTTCATGAATATGCTTCAATAAGGCACCACCCGTGGTTTACCCTGTCAAGTCTGCATTCCTCCTCATGCCTGTACTGAAATGGACTGTGTGATTCCTATTTTATACTATTTTATTCTATTTATACTACATAAATTGTAATTTACTCAAACTCTTAATGACATATTCTAGTATTAAATTATGAAAAACTGTCATGAACTGTATGGTAGTCCAGGCTGCTGGTAATGCCAAGGGCTTAAGTAGGGCGGGCATAGACGCAGAGAGTTGTTTGATTCAAAATAATGTCTTTTAATAATCACTTCAAACAAAACATGAACAGAAAATAAACACAAAAACCCACATAACAAAAGATACAATCTCTTCTTGAAACAAAACACATAGGCTCTTTACACAACAAACAAACATCACACTAAACACACAGGCTCTCCCAATCAGGACCCACTCGCGCCCCTATGGGCGACACGCTCTCACTCGCGCCCCTATGGGCGAC
>QMIH01000804.1:18626-41759 GCA_003987875.1 Clarias batrachus | reverse complement strand
CATACTGGCTGAAGCACACTCACATAAACAGGCTGAAACACACTCACCCCTCACAGGCTGAAGCCCATTCACTCACAGGTTGAAACACCCTCACATACACAGGCTGAAACACGCTCACCCACACCGGCTGAAGCCCGTTCACACACGGGTTGAAACACACTCACAAAGACTGGAACACACAGACAACTTTCAAATCAAAATAGAGCCTTCAGAACATGACTTCAAACCCTAACCAAAATAAAACACTAAACGAAACCACATAATGCCCTCATAACATAATTAATGCTCGACTCAGTTTCCCAGAACAACCAGCTATTTATACTTACTCTAATGAGCATCCCCGGTTCAGGTGAGCTTAATCACCTGACCGAGGTGCCTTCTGGGAAACTGCGTCTACAAACAGAACTACAAAAACTAAACTCACTTGTCCGCAGTGCCCTCTAGGGGCAGTCCCTTACAAAAACATTATTATTCTAGTTCCTTGCAATGGATTGGCAACTCATCCAGGGTGTACCCTGCCTTTGCCTTTGCCGTCAGTCTTCTGGTATAGGCTCCAGCCTCTCTGTGACCTTAAAGGATAAAGTGGTATAGACGATGAGTGAGATGCTATTCTAATTTTTGAAGATGCACTGTTTTTGATGAATCTTAGAAAATAGTATAATATTTTGAGATTCTGGATTTTTGATTTTCATGAGTTATAAGAAAACAGATAAACTGACAGTCTCATAATGGATAATGTCAAATTATACTTAGTACAGAGTGCAGACAGGGCTAACTATGATGGCATAAGTAAAGGGGAGAGCCAGAAGGAATCAGACATGAAGACCCCCTGGGAAGTAAAGCAACCAGTCACTTCTGTCACCAAACCTGAGGGATTTGGGGAAGACAGCCTCAAAATAAATCAGTTCACCATAAACCTCTACGTTCCCAAAATTTATTAAAAAATAGAGTTGGGTAAATAAAAGGTTTTCAGTCTAAACTTAAACAACTTTGTCTGAGTCTTGAACATTAATTGGAAGGCTATTTCATAACTGTGGTGCTTTGTAAGAAAAAGCTCTGCCCCTGTTGTAATTTTATAATACAAGGTACCAAMAAGCAGCCTGTACCCTTGGAGCATATTGTGGCACTGCCCATTTATTGCTTTATAGGTCAACACAGTGTGGATAAAATACGGATGATGTGCTATATCTAAGCTTGTTTGTCTGCTCCTTGGCCTGCACTCTGCATAGTCACTGAATAACGATTCCTGTTCTGAGTCTATGAACTATACTGCAAAAAAGGAGAGCAGCAACATAGTAAGTGGGTTGGACACTGAACCGCTTTAACAGGTGAGCTTTGCCTGCAGATATACTCCAATTATCAGTAAAGCCCACATTGTTTTCAGAGTACCATTTGGATATCCAGCAGTTCAGCGACCATATTCTGCTGTAAGCTGTGTTGTCAGGTCAATTTGGGGCCAGAGCATATTACTTCTTCGGACACCTCTGAAGTAGTTACTCCTACTAACCTCTGACTGACAAATCATTAACTCCAGCACTTATATCTTGGAAGACCGTAGCTGGCCTAAGACCCAAAGGATATCAGCTATGTTTGGCGCTGGGGTTCCTGGGATACCCCTAACTAGTGCTGCTGTTCCCCTAAAGACCTAGCTAATTTCACATGTTTCAGAATAGGAGCTCCTGTAAACAGCGCTCTTACAGGTTTTTTACCCGGTTGCTTTATTGCTTTATCCTCTAACTCTATTGAAACTGCAAAATTGATAACCATTAGTCTTTATCCAAAGCCACTTCACTGGTCAGCTACAAGATTCTATTGGTCTTAAAATTAGTGGTACTTCTACTGATCTTGTGGTGGTAATGGGGGGCCTCCACATATATACCTGTCACATCAACTGACAACCCATTCAACTTTGTCTCAGGAATGTCCCCTGGACACACAGACTCTGTGTTGCACATTGGTGGGTGGACTCCTATTTGGACTTTTGCTCCTAAACTTCAGATCCCAGAGTACAGTGTTTTGTCCTGATTGGTGTCTTGCCTTGTTTGAGTGTTTTTTTAAATGGCCCTAGGTCGGGTTGACTTTGGTCTCGCTTCTGACCTACTATGTTTCAGTTCCGTTCTGATCTGTTAAGCTTATTCTGTTTTGAGCTCTTCTGTTAAGTATTGCTGTTTTGTATTTTGCACTGTGGTATTCGGTTTTATTTATTTGTGTTTTTTCATTAAATGTGTAAGCAGCACCTCTAAAATATTTAGGGTCACTCCTATGGGGGGGGGGGGGGTGACAACATTGAGATGGTCAGGTTTTGCTGCTGGCAAGCGAGATCCCATATAGCGCCCAGCCAGGCTGGCAAGGTTTCTAGCTCGATATGACGCATGCCTTTCAAGACACACTGGGTATATGTGTGTGCATAGTGTGTTCGGGGTAATSTGGCTCCCCACAACAACTACGAAGAAAAGACAAGGGTGTCAAGGGTGAGGATAAACCCCAGACAGAGTGTCAACAAAGAGGGAAGCCAAAGATTACTTGGATTGCTGTGTGCCATCCAAGAGTGATCAGAGGATCTCATCTTACTGGTAGACATATATTTATGCTTTCAGAACCGCAAATTTTGATTGTCTGCAGGAACTGCAGGAAAAGGGGGCAGCACTCAAAAAAACTTAACTTAAGCGTCGAAGGCGCTGTTAACTGACTAACTGTTAGTCATGATGAAAGTCCTGTTTGCTCTATTTGTCTTCTTACTGATGAAGGCCTTTGTTTTATCTGTTAGCCCTGATGAAGTCCCTGTTTGCTCTGTTGGACCTGATGAAGGCCATGTTTGCTCTGTTAGACCTGATGGAGGCCCTGTTTGCTTTGATGGCCATGTCAGCTCTTAAAACCATGAATGCTTTGATACCATTAAAGCTTTGAAAACCACAAAGGGATTGGAACCTATGGCAGGTTTGCTTGCTCTGGGAACACTGTTTTGGTTCCAGGCAGCCTAGAAAACCCAGAGATGCCTTCAGAGAGCTCTGCCTCTGCCCCTGAGTTGTGCCTGTCCCTGTCTCAATTAGATACTGCATCTTCTCTGCCTAGTTTAGCAGTGTTCACTGGTGTCACCCCTGAAGATTTTGTGTTTTTTCTGGTCCAAGGTCTGAAGAGTCCACATGTATTTGTACAATTTTATTGTACATGTATTCGCTCCCAATCCAGGCTTGTGTTCACAGATTCTGTGTTGCACATTGGTGGGTGGACTTCTAGACTCCCAGAGTACACCTCAGTGATCAGTCCTGGTTGGTCTCACCTGAGCCTTGTTTGTGTGTTTTATAAATAAAGTTTGTTCTGTTCTGATTTATTAAGTATTTCTGGTTTGTTTATTTGTGCTTTTTCATTAAATGTCTTAATCTGCAAATAATCTGCAAATATGTCTTGCCTCCATTCTTCAAAACCTGTTACCTTGGTGCCATCCTCAGCAAATTGCTACACAAATTGCAAACCTGTTTTGCAGCATGAGCTTGTTGTTATTTCTCTTCATAGAGGCCTTTCAGGTGCTTCTTTATTTTTAAAATGCTGTGTATGTTTCGACAAGGTTTAAATTCTTGTCTTGTTTTTATTATTATTATAATTATTATTATGCATATTTAATGTTCACTAAAAGTTTCTCAGTGTACTGGCAGTAATAAAAACAATTTWAAAAACTTAATGCACCACAACATACTGTATTGAAAGACATTTTTGAAAGAAAAAAAAACTTAACGTACAACATATTGGTGTTTACGAATGTGTGTGTGTGTGTGTGTTGTTCCCAGGGTTTGTGGGTTCTCTACATGCTGAATGGATACACAGCCTTCTCAGCAGCCTATAAAGTGTTGGGCCTCCTTCAGTACATTCTGTCAAATGGGGAGTCCTCTGATCAACAGGTAAATACTTAAAGAATTATACTGTATTGTTTTGTTGACATTATCTTATTACAGTTAATAGAGATMAAATGGTGCAGTGTAATAGGGTACATCAAGCATGTACCCCTAACTAAGCAAACACATTTTAATAAAGGTACACATACAAACTTCATATTTTTTTATCATTTTGATGATTCTGGTTTATAGCTAATGAAAATAAAAAATCTAGTACTTCAAAATACTCAAATATTTCATTTGGAGTTAGAGAAATTACAATTCATCATCATTCATCTTCTACACTGCTAATCCAGTACAGGGTCAYGGGGGTCCTGAAGCCTATCCCAGGAGACTTTGGGCACAAGGCGGGGTACACCTTGGGCACTAATTCATCACAGGACACACACATGCACTACAGGCAATTTGGGAAGCCAGTGAGCCCAATTTGCATGTCTTTGCATTGCAAACTCCAACYAAAGGAGGGAATCGAACCCTTGACCCTGAATGTTCGAGGCCACTGTGCTAACAACTACACACCATGCTATCTAAAAAGAAGAGTGGAGAGGCACAGGATCCAAGTTGCTTGAAGTCCAGTGTGAATGTCTGTAACGATTCTCAGTCATCCAGGTGAGGTTATCTGGAAGTTGAGACATGTCAACCGGACTTCTTCTAGTAGAAAGGACAGAGGTGGACAGAGAATAGATACGTGAGGGGTGAAAGAACCCATCTATGTGCAGGTGGAAAATTTTTCTTTCAACAGAGGTGGAGGTCTTCGACAACCTCAGTCTCCTATTTTTTATGCTGTCCCAAGAAAGATCAAGACCTCTTCACATGTCCACCAAGAAAGCACCATTTCTGGTCATTACACCTTAATGGCTTGCTCTAATCTATCTCTATTGTCTCCTTAACAGCTCTCTCCTCTCTACTATCTTCCCTCCTATTCACACCTTCTCCATTGTTCACGTAACAAGCCATTTCAGATAGGGAAAACTTTGGAGAACTTAAATACCAGGAACTTTCCAACTTACCTTAGACTGAAGAAGCTACTTGGATAAGTAGTGAAACATTTCTACTAAACTAAGAAGTCCAGGTGACAACACAGGTAAAACCAAAACCAGAGAAGAGCACAACTGCAAATATCAAAAATATCACATATCTGAACTAAGGTTTGTTAATGTCAGTGTGAGGAACTGAGCAAATACTCTGCAATTAGCTTGGGATTATGAGTCTCTGGTGCTGTTATGGCATTGGGATAATCTCCAAAAGCATGTCTATTGTGGATCACAGTATCATTTCCATCTTAATGGGGCTGATGATTTCACTAATCACTCATTCTGGCCTGTGAATTATTTAGGTGCTAGAACTTTAAATCTTAATCAATGTCAATTGATGTTCAATCACGCTGAAGTCAACTGAGGATGAATGCTGCAAATCTTTCAACTTTGGATTCTTTAATATTCTCTCTATTTTTTTTATATTTGCCTTAATTGATAGCTTCCTTATAGATCAACTGTTGGTTATTTTTCTTAAGTTGCTATAAGTTTGTTACAGTGGAATAATTATTTAATCTGAATCAAGCTGTTCCGCAGGGCTTTGTTTACATTTCTAAACCTCATTTAAAAGGAAGAGGTGGTGTTATTGTGACACCATAAAACTGTTAAGCTCTGTAGACCTAGGCGTGATCATAGTTCTAATTACAGGGGAGCTAAGGGAAGCTCAGCTCCGTAAAAAGGACAAGCTTTCTCTGAGCTGTTTTGGGGAGCTCTGAAAATGGTCCACTTTTGTGTTTTAGGTTATATTTTATTTTCATTAAGTTCCTGAAAGAAAAAAGTAATAGCATAAATATTTGCATGTTTATTCGCTCATTAAATTCCATTTTCCAGACACCTGTCTCCACTAATTAACGCAATTATGTGTCTATTCGTGGAGGCCATCCATGCCTGGCAGTACCGTACACAAATTAGATTTAGGTAACCACCTGAAATCCTCAGTGCAGTATGGAATGGACGGAGTTGATAATTAAGAAAATTAACTGTTTTTATTCAATATTTCGGGGCAGTTCATGGATAATCAGATTGTTAACATGTAAACAGCCCTATCTGCTACAACAATTTGGATTCACTGAATAGACAAAGACAATGGGTGATGAAAAAGTGCGTTTGAGGAGCAGAAAGATATTACTTGTCCCTCTGCTCTGCACCTCACAGTTTGTTAATTCACCCTGTTGGTCAATGAATCTTGTTAGCACCCTGATTTTAGTTTGTGTGCATCACCTCAGGTCTCCCCACTGGAAACCCAACTATGGGAACCAGGAAAAAGTGCACATCTAACTTTTTATAGAAATGCAATTAGTAAAAAAATAAATAAGGGTAAAGGAAGATGCCCAGTTTAAAAAAAAAAGTGGAATGAAAAGAGATGATCAAAATACAAAGGTATTAAGCTATGTTCCCTCTTTATTGTCATGCACACTCGCTCCGCGACCGGCACGAGGACCCGGAAGTAAGTAAGGCTTTCAGAAAGTATAAAAGGAAACAAGATGGCGCTTCACATCGCTCAGTCATTGAGTTCATTCATGCCTTCCCTATCACTTCACCAACTATTTCATGAGTACTCACCTATTCAGGTTGCTTCCTTGATTGAGTGTGTGTTGCCAGAACGCGTGTTTATTTGTGTAGATCCTCGCTCTTTGTGTAAGAGAGTTCTAAGTGTAAACGCGTGGTTATCCTATCTGCTCGTGCTGCTTCTGCGTTTGGGTTTACCGTCCACGCAACACGGGCTAACTGCTAAGGCTACTGTGTTCATCCCTCGGTTGCTCGTTACAGAATGACTGAGCCAAAAGCAGTAAACCCAGCGGAGTTTGCTCGCCTCTGCGTTGTGGTTGACCAGCATGCCGAGCTGATCAATGAGCTCCGTGGTGAAGTCGTGTCTCGCCGAAAGGAGTTCCAAGACGTCGCGGTTTTGCGCCGTGAGGTGGCGGAGCTGCGGCAGGAGAACGTGACCCTCCGCGAGGCGGCTGTTGCCMCSCCCCCCCTCYGACATTTTCATTGMTTTACCAGATAAGTGGGATGGCACAGATGGGAAGTGCAGTGTGTTTTTAACAGCATTAGATCTTGTGTTTGAGTTCAATTCCACCAGGTACTCCACAGACCGACTGCGCATTGCACTTCTCGTCTCATTGCTATCTGGGCAGGCAGCTGAGTGGTCCACGGCAGTTCTCAGGTCAGATTCGGACACAGCCTATTCATACGGAGAATTCACCCACCAACTCAAACTGACCTTCGAACATCCTGCTGCTGAGGTGGAGACCGACAGCAAATTGTACCATCTGCGGCAGGGTGGGTCGTCCGTGAGCCGCTACACCGCAGATTTCCGTACCCTCGCCGTGCAGACCACCTGGGGGGACGCCGCTTTCCGGACGGCTTACTACAAAGGACTGGCTTCTCGCATCAAGGACAAGCTCGCTGGATGAGAGCTTCCGGCTACACTGGAGGGTTTGRTCCAGCTCGCCCTCCGGATTGACCAGCGCCTGCTCGCTCGTCCGAAGCCAGCTCCCCGAACCCTGCCGCCCATCATGCCCCTTTTTTCACATTCCACGCCCCGATCATCAGCTTTCACTGCCACCACTAGGGCGTCTGCCGGGTCTCCACCTCCCGTCGTGGTTGACACAGGAACCGGGGAACCCATGCAACTAGGACGCGCCTCTTTGAACCCTGCAGAGCGAGAACGATGTTTCAGGGAAGGACTCTGCGCCTATTGTGGGTCAGCGGCACATCACAGAGCTATATGCCCTTCACGCCCGGGAATCGATCATGCCATCAGGGGGACAGCTCACCAGGTCACCTCCATCTCGCTGCCACCACACCCAGCATCTCGCATCTCATGGTTCAGGTACACCTCCAATTTGGCCACAGACGAGTCAAAAGTTCCGCGTTCATCGACTCCGGGGCTGCTGGAAACTTTATTGACTCCTCCTATGCCAAGAGATTGGGGGTGGAGACTGAGGTGTTATCCCAGCCAGTTCGAGTGACATCCGTCGATGGTCAGCCCCTTTCCTCCAGCCCTATCACCACCCAGACTCGGCCCATCACCCTCACCATTGACCAACACCAAGAAGAAATTCGCTTTCACCTCACCTCCATTTCCTCGCCACCCATCATCGTAGGATACCCCTGGTTATTGCAGCATGACCCTCTTATCTCCTGGTCTCAAAACCGGATCCTGCAATGGGGTCCGATCTGCCTCGAACACTGCCTACAAACGCCGGCTAGGACGTGCTCTAGGTAGTCCGAGGCCCCCGATGTTGACACCAACGCCATCCCTCCTGCATATCGAGACTTGGCTGAGGTCTTTTGTAAGAGACGTGCCGACCATCTTCCTCCGCATCGCCCCTACGACTTGGCTATTGAGATCCAGCCAGGTTCCACTCCAGCCCCTATACTCTCTCTCTTCCACCGAAACGCGGGTGATGGAGGAGTATTTGTGCTCCGCTCTCCGTCAGGGTACCATCCGACCCTCTTCCTCACCTGCCGCCGCGGGATTTTTCTTCGTAAAGAAGAGGTCGGGCGAATTACGTCCTTGTGTTGACTATCGGGGGCTGAATAATATCACCATAAAAAACCGACACCCGCTGCCTCTTACCAACTCAGCCCTGGACACCCTCTCTGGTGCCACCATTTTACAAAGTTGGACCTCCGGAGCGCCTACAGCTTGGTGCGTATCAGAGAGGGCGATGAGTGGAAGACAGCCTTCATCACCCCTAATGGACATTACGAAAGCCTTGTTATCCCCTTCAGACTCTGTAATGCCCCCGCAGCTTTTCAGCAGTTTATGAACGATGTTCTCCGGGACATGTTGGGAAAATGGGTATTTGTCTACCTAGACGATATACTCATCTACTCACGCACTGCCGAAGAACATATCCGATACGTCAGGGCCATCCTTAAGAGATTGCTCGCCCACCGACTGTACTGTAAGTTGGAGAAGTGCGCTTTTCACCAGCGCTCCACCACGTTCCTGGGATTTGTCATCTCGTCCCAGGGTGTGGCCAAGGACCCACAGAAGCTTAAGGTTGTACGTCATTGGCCCCTACCCAAGACTCTCAAACAGCTTCAACAGTTTCTTGGGTTTGCGAACTTCTATCGTCGCTTTATTCAGGGCTACAGTACAGTCGCAGCACCCCTAACCGCACTAATTCACCCCTCATCTCATCCCTTCCAACTGGACTCCACTGCCATCAGTGCATTCTCCAAACTCTGCCGTCTGTTCACCACCGCTCCAATTCTCCTCCATCCAGATGCCGACCAACAATTCGTTGTGGAGGTGGACGCCTCAGAGGTGGGCGCTGGGTCTGTTCTCTCCCAGCGTGGTCCAAACCAGAAACTACACTCTTGTAGTTTCTTCTCCAAAAAATTTGACCCCGCTTAGCAGCGATACGGGGTAGGGGACCACGAGCTGCTGGCCATAAAGTGGGCTTTGGAAGAATGGCGACACTGCTCCACTCCAGTGCGCCAGAGAACCATTTATTGTCTGGACCGACCACCAAAACCTCATTACCATCAAAAACCTAAAACAACTCAACCCCAGGCAGGCGCGGTGGGCTCTATTTTTCGAGTCTTTTGATTTCCACCTATCCTATCGCCCGGGGTCAAAGAACATCAAAGCCGACGCCCTCTCCCGACAACATGAGGGGGACGTCCCCTGGGCGGACCCCGCGTCTCGTCAGCTAAAAGGACAGCCGAGCTGATATTAGAGCACGTAGTCCGTCTGCATGGGTTCCCTAAGGACATCATCTCGGACAGGGGGCCCCAGTTCACTGCATGGTTCTGGAAGGCCTTCTGCCRTCTGATCAATTCTACCTGCAGTCTCTCCTCGGGCTATCACCCCCAAACAAATGGTCAGACGGAACGGGCCAACCAACAACTGGAGCGCTACCTGAGGTGCTTTGTTGCCGACCGTCAGCGCTCCTGGGCTCGCTATCTCATTTGGGCGGAGCTCTCCCACAACCTCCACGTCTCCTCCGCCACGAAGCTGAGTCCATTTGAGATATGCCAGGGTTTCCAACCTCCGATGTTCGAACATCAAGAACCGGAGGTCGAAGTACCCTCAGCCCAACAGTTGGTCCGAAGGTGTCGGCGGTCATGGACTCAAGCCAAGGAGGCCATTCAGCACGCCAATACCCTCTACACCTCACAACATCGCCGTCGACACCCTCYGGGAYGATTGTACCACACAGGTGACAAGGTATGGCTCTCCACCAAAAATCTAAACCTCCATACATGGTCCAAAAAACTCTCGCCTAGATTCATCAGTCCATATCGCATCACCCTCCGTGTCAACCCTGTCACCTATCGGCTCCAGCTGCCTGCGGCGCTCCGGATTCACCCAGTATTCCACACCTCTCAGCTCAAACCCTTCATCACGTCACCAATGGTTCCACCCGCCCACCCCACTCTTCCTCTCGGAATCATTGAGGGTAGTCTCTCTTACACGGTACGCCGGATCCTCGACTTGCGCCCTCAGGGCAGAGGTACACAGTACCTGGTTGACTGGGAGGGCTACGGCCCCGAGGAACGGTCTTGGATTCCGGCCCGGTTCGTCCTGGACCCCGAGCTCATACGGGACTACCATCGTCGGGTATCCGCCACCCCAGGACCGTCGAGAGTCGGTCCTGGACAGGGGGGTACTGTCATGCACACTCGCTCCACGACCGGCACGAGGACCCGGAAGTAAGATGGTCGCGCTTTCAGAAAGCATAAAAGGAAACAAGATGGCGCTTCACATCACTCAGTCATTGAGTTCATTCATGCCTTCGCTATCACTTCACCAACTATTTCGTGAGTACTCACCTATTCAGGTTGCTTCCTTGATTGAGTGTGTGTTGCCAGAACGCGTGTTTATTTGTGTAGATCCTTGCTCTTTGTGTAAGAGAGTTCTAAGAGTAAACGCATTGTTATCCTGCCTGCTCACGCTGCTTCCACGTTTGGGTTTACCGTCCACACAACACGGGCTAACTGCTAAGGCTACTGTGTTCATCCCTCGGTTGCTCCTGACATTTATGAGTATAACATTATGTATGTTTTAAAATAGGCTAGTAACACTAGTGTTTGTTAACTTGTGTTGCTATATTGCTAGCTTATTAGCATTGGAATTGTTCTATATAATTATAAAGGTTATGATTATTTATATGTATATTTTCTTTTCGGTGAGGAGGTAGGTGCCCATAAAGGGGAATGTGAGTGCATGTGAGTTGGGGAAAAAGCCACTGTGCGTTTCAAACCCTGTAGATTAAATTAACCTGCGCTATGATAATGTCAATTTTTTTTTTTAAGGATTTTAATGCAACACTTGACTTTTTGCACTAACACAATATGGGGATAAAAAAAACACATTTTAGCTCTAGTGTTGTCCACTTACTGCTGTTGAATTGCCTATCTCGCATCATAAAGTTGTGCCTTTTTTCATTTCTGTATTTTTTAGGAAGTCACACGCACTCATACTGTAATGTTAGATAGCTTAACCCCATGATCCATGTCTAGTCTACTTGTCTCTTTGCCTAGCCCTGCTTCAATTGCATCACTGACAGAATGAGTTGTTCATTACACTGGGTGCCGCTCCTCTGGGATGGATAATTTAGCAACTATGAAGACATTCTCAGTTTCATTTGTTCACACTGCCCTTTGTCATTCTTTTAATTTACTATAATTTTAAGCTTAATGCTAACATTTGGAGCAACAAAAAAAAAATCATCACTTTACATGAGGCCTCTTCCGCTACTGCAGGCTAGTGTCCAGCACACATTTTTATAACTGGCACTCTGCTAACAAACACATATATACTTTATATATTTTCTAACATCATTGGGGTGGTGAGAGACAGGGGTAGAACTCTGTTTACTACAATAATAAGTTTATATCACCTAATAATGGTATTATCTTTCTGATGTATATTTTAAAGCCTTTTTAATTTTTTTAAGTCAGAGGAATTTTATGGGAAGCTAACTTCTTTTTAATTATATGCCCAGGATTATGATTCATGTGGTGCTTTGGGTCCAGTATTAACAAATACCTTTCATTATTTTGATCGGTCAACAGAGGTTCAAATCTCTGATATTGTTACATCTTCTACCACCTGTCAGATTGATTCAAGTCTTACAAGCCTGCTTAGGGGATATCTGACTGTTATTCCTCCATTAATAAAATCAACTTCTTACATTCCTCATGGAAAATGGACATCATGAAGACCCATGCTTAAGAACCTGGCTCTAACCCAGGTGATTTCAATAATTATTGGCCAATTTCTGCTTTTACTTTAAAAGTTTTGAAGATGGTAGTTGTACAATTTCAGAGTACACCATTCTCTCTCAACAAAATTTGTATTACAGGCAAGGCATAAGCAAAGGAGGTTAAGACTTAAAGATTAAGTTTTTAATAAAGAAAACAAAATGTAAAAAAATTTAAGCACTAAATCAGAAAACCAGCATAACCAAAACAGTTTATCAACACAGATGCAAGACCAACTAAACTGAAAATCCAGGCTTCTTACAGCCAAACTAATTAGTCAACCTCGTGGTCAGTCACCCCGGCAGAGGAGCCAGCTGTGGTTCGGGTGGTGCAGGGTTCTCTGATTCTCTCAGACGGATCAGGGCATACATTCAGGCTGTGTCAATCCAAGCTCCGTCATACTGTGTCTTGAAGGGCACGCATTGTATCGCGAGCCGGGAGTCTTCCCAGCTCGGCTCTGCTGCTTGTTCACCTCCTTCATTCTCCTTTCCGGGTGCCCCGCCGATCTCGCTCTTCTCGTTCCCGCATGCTCCGAGATGTCATGCTTGATAGTCCGCTTGCCACGGTGTCACTGTCACAGCCCACCCCCCAAAAAAAGTTTTTTTAGGGGAGACCCCTCCGCTATGCCACGCGGTCTTGCATTCTGTCATGAAAGTAGGATTTTAGGCATAATCGCAGGAGATAGAGACTTTTAGATGTTTTTTAATAAAGATAAACAAACAAAGAAACACTCTAAACATGAACAATAACTAGGTGCCAAAACAAACTATATAACCAGAACTGAACAGACTAAACTGAAAATCCAGGCTTCTTATGGCCAATCCAATTAGTCAAACTAATCAGTGAGTAACCCCATCACCTGACCGAGGTGCATTCTGGGAAACAAAGTCCAGAATCAAAAAGAGTCTTTTGACAGCTAGGCTTTTTACAGAGACTAAATTATCAGACCACATCACACAGTTCCCTGCTTAGCTGCATTTGCTTCTGGTTGTTTTTTTTGTTTGTTTGTTTGTTTGTTTTTTTGTAACGATTTGCAGTTATTCAATTTCAATTCAATTTTATTTGTATAGCGCTTTTAACAATTTTCATCGCCGCAAAGCAGCTTTACACAATCAAAAGAATTATTAAGTTTGTATGAAATGTGAATGTGTATGAATCAAAAAATGGTCAGATAGTCCCTGATGAGCAAGCCGAGGGCGACAGTGGCAAGGAAAAACTCCCTGAGCTGGCAGTAGGAAGAAACCTTGAGAGGAACCGGACTCAACAGGGAACCCATCCTCACCTGGGTGAAACAGAAAGCAGGAATTGATCTATATTCATACTGTGTATTAGGTGGCAGGCAGTTCAGTATAACAATTGTTAACAGATGTTAATTGATGTTAATATGGAGTCCAGGTAGTTATTGGTGGCTCAGGTAGACTTTTAGGAAATTTCAGTCCTGACCTATCGAGCGACTGTAGCCAAGTCCGCATAGAAACGGCCGTCAACATTGGACAGACATTGGACGCATCCCCAATAGACAAACAGGACATCCATGGGAAGAGATCTCCAACCAGAAGCGAGGCACCAGGATGAGTCAGGCAGGTCCAGAGGGCAGAGGGAGTCTGGATCAATGGCAGCTCAGGAACGACATGTGTAGCTCGAAAGAGAGAGGGGCAGGGGGAGCAGAAGAGGAGAGATAATAGTTAGGTATGGTCACAGTCACATAATGTATAAGGTGAATGTATATTTAGTGTAGATTGCAAGCAGGGATATCGGCAGGACTAACTAAAACAACATAATTAAAAGGGAGAGCCAGAAGGAAACACAGACATGAGGGCTCCCTGAGATGTAAAGCAACCAATCACCTCACCGTCAACAAACCAATGAGTGATCAATGAGAGTGATCAGCATCTAAACAGTTCATCATAATACTCTACATCCATGAGTCCCCCAGATCTGCTCCTTTAACTAAGGCAAATCTACTTACAAAATGCTTGGCTAAATAAATAGGTTTTTAGYCTAGACTTAAACACTGAGACTGTGTCTGAGTCCCGAACACTATTTGGAAGACTATTCCATAACTTTGGGGCTTTGTAAGAAAAAGCTCTGCCCCCTGCTGTAGTTTTAATAATATGCGGTACTGACAAGCAGCCTGCAGTTATGTGTTTCAGGGGCACGTACCTTAGTCTATGAGTGTTTTGAAGATGAGCAAAATTTGTAAATAAATTTTATTTTGATAACAGAGCGAGGTCTTGAAATATCAGTAGTATGCATGAACTGTCTGCTGAGCATCGCGTGATCACAACTGAGCCAATGATTCTTTTCTCTCTCTCTCTCTCTCTCTCTCTCGCGTACGCACTCTTATAGTCAACATCCGTGCACGAGTGTCAGTGGCCGCCGGTCAATACGGGTGCAGTGGCGCCGCCTTCCTCTTAAAGTTAGGCAGAGAAAAATGCTCCTTTAACATGTAATTTATTATGTTAAATAATTATTTATTTTAATAATGAAATAAAGTCATTTAGTCACAATATTCCACAATATTTCTTAATATAATTTATTTGCAATAAAAAAAATCTAAACTGTATTACGTTCATTTGTGTTCGTGTACGCGGGGCGCCGGACAAACGAGTGTCTATGTAGGCACGTACGTTTTTTGAAAAGCATGTGACCTGAGGCTGAGCTCTGATTGGATTTTGTCAAATCATCTTTCGGGCGCATCTCTGTGCACCCTGAACCCTCCCACTTTTGTTCTTCGCGAATCAATATTGTTTTTAAATATTTGGGCTCATGTGATTGGACCATTCTCAACGAGTCTTTCTCAGCACTTCTTATRGCAAGCGGAGCTGGCTGACATGAGTCATGTGAGTCAGGACTTTATTTTATGCTAGTACAGTAGTAATGATGCTTAATCACATGATAAATGGCTATTTACAGGCAAGCATTAAAAGTTTAATTTAAATTTTGTTTGCTCCCCCCCCCCATTTTTTTGCACCAGCCGCCACTGACGAGTGTACTGTTTAGTATAGCATTGTGACTATGTTTGTGTGTATGCATTTTTTTGTAGTGTATTGAATGTTCTTTAGTAACTGTACTGCAACAATGACCTCCATAAAACTTTTTTTGAAAAGGTATAAAGGCTGAAGCAGTGTGGGAGATGAACTCTTAAGCCTTGTGGTTGATTGAAAGAATTCTTGAATTGTGTTTTAGCAACACCTTCTTCTACCCATTATACAAACTGTTCTTTCCCTGTTAGGACCAGTTAAGAGCTTTTTATGTAGATTAAAGTAGCTTTCACACTAGGCATGATTGATTTGTACAGTCTCCAGGAACGATTTCTTCTCTCTATCACTTCCCCCGCTGGCCAGTGTTCACATTATTATTATTATTCTCAATGGTCAGATACTCTTGTGCATTTTTACTCTCCGATCCAGCAGGTTGCAGTATACACCTAGTTACAGTAGTTTGTGAGCCACCGTTAAACACAAAAAGAAGGAGAGTACAAGGAAACCAAATCATCATGCAATGTCTAAGTTATTGATATTGTTTCTTATAGAACAATGCTCTTCTGTCCCTTCCTACTTTATCAGTGAAGAAAAATAATAATGTGAATCCTGGTCAATGAGGGAATTGGAGGAGACAGCAGACGTTCCTGGGCACGCTCGACTCTGCCTGCATGCGTGTGCAACATTTATTTTCTGTGCGTGCTCGACTCTGCCTGTAYGCTCGTTCAGCTTCATCCAGTGCTACAAAACTGCCACAAAACAGCCAATCACAGACTTCCAAACAGTACTTCTGATTGGCTGTTCCTTGTCTATCAGCTGGCAATATCCACCGCATAACTGAAGCGTTCTAAATAAAGGTTTATAAGTAAAGTGACCAAGTTGACAGATTTAAATTTTAGTCGATGTAGTCTAACGATGAGCTATATGGATAATTAGATAAGTAAATAAAAACACACAATGGACAAATGAAACTGGTATATACTAAGTTTTACTAACTTCATTGAATAAAAAATAAATACAATAATACTTGTTTATAATATTTATAAATAAATACAACTTTATTTACAATGCTTCCCTTATATAATTTCCTTTCATTTGCATATAATTATATATAATAATGTAATTTTCATTTCATATAATTTTCTTTCAATTTTGTAAACCTGCTTTGAGACAATGACCATTTTAAAAGCACTATACAAATTATAGTACGAGTTATGCAGTCAGCCAGCTAATAGAGAAGGAACAGCCAATCAGAAGTAGTGTGTGGAAGTCTGTGATTGGCTGGTTTTGTGGCAATTTTGTAACACTGGACAAAGTTGAGCGAGAGTACAGGCAGAGTCGAGCGCGCACAGAGAACATGTTGAGCGGGCAGGTGAGACACTGCATGTGCATAGAGTTCTTTGCCTGCTCTCAAAATGTCAAACCACGTGCTCAGAATTGTGACAGGAATATAACGCCATAGTTTTTGCCCATTCACTTATGCACAGTTCTCTTAAGGTCCCACCACAGCATTCACTTGAGGTCATTTCAGAATGTTGATTCTTTTATGTTTCAGTCATTCTGATGTAGATTTATTGGTGTGCTTCAGATTGTTTCATGACCCAGTTTTGACCAAGATTTAGCTGTCGGACAGGTGGTCTAACATTTACCTCCTTATGTCCTGACCATCCTACTCACTGGTGGAAGGTCCTTGGCCCTTTAATAAGCAATGGATGACAGCAGGATGGAAGATGGAAATGCACTACCGTTCGTAGTGAGTTAGGCACCTTTTCATGTTTAAGAGCACTCTCCATGGTGCTGCATGCACACTGTGTATTCTCTTTCTTTTTTGCCCACCACCATATCTGGTAACATTTAACATGTTCAGTGAGACCTGTAGGTTCTGAGATGTAGCTCTTGTTTTTTTTTTTGTTTTTTTTTTAAACATTGCACAGTCTGACAATTGTCTTGAATGCTTTTCACTTGTGAATAATATTTATCACTATAGAATGCTGAACTCCAAATTGTTTGGAAATGGTAAGGTAATGATAATGGTTAGCAGTAAGGGACTACTTAGTATTGCATCGCAAAACCCCCATAGGTTATGTACAGGAAACAGAAATGAGTAGTTACTTTTGAGTCTTTGGTCCGAATCGTTCTTTTGTCACGTGACTCCCATAGATGCTATGCAGTGCAGTACTCAGGAAACAGAGTTGAATGATTCTCCTCAATGAGTCTTCCAAGTCCTAGTCGTTCGTTCTTTTGTCACGTGACTCCCATAAATGCTATGTACTGCAATACACACGTGGACAAAATTGTTGGTACCCTTCGGTCAATGAAAGAAAAACTCGCAATGGTCACGTAAATAACTTTATTCTGACAAAAGTAATAATTTAAAAAAATTCTATGAATGTTAACCAATGAAAGTCAGACATTGCTTTTCAACCATGCTTCAACCAAATTATTAAAAAAAATAAACTCATGGAACAGGCCTGGACAAAAATGATGGTACCCCTAGAAAATACTGAAAATAATGTGACCAAAGAGACATGTTAATTCAAGGTGTGTCCACTAATTAGCATCACAGGTGTCTACAATCTTGTAATCAGTCAGTGGGCCTATATATAGGGCTCCAGGTAGTCACTGTGTTGTTTGGTGACATGGTATGTACCACATTCAACATGGACCAGAGGAAGCRAAGGAAAGAGTTGTCTCAGGAGATTCGAAAGAACATTATAGACAAGCATGTTAAAGGTAAAGGCTATAAGACCATTTCCAAGCAGCTAGATGTTCCTGTGACTACAGTTGCACATATTATTCAGAAATTTAAGATCCATGGGACTGTAGCCAACCTCCCTGGACGTGGCCACAGGAGGAAAATTCATGGCAAATCAAAGAGACGGATAATCCCAATGGTAACAAAAGAGCCCAGAAAGACTTCTAACGAGATCCAAGGTCAACTTCATGCTCAAGGAACATCAGTGTCAGATCGCACCATCCGTCGTTGTTTCAGCCAAAGTGGMCTACATGGGAGACGACCAAGGAGGACACCATTGTTGAAAACAAATAAGAAAAAAGCCAGACTGGAATATGCCAAACTACATGTTAAGTTCTGGGAGAATGTCCTATGGACATATGAGACAAAAATGGAACTTTTTGCCAAGGCACATCAGCTCTATGTTCACAGACGGAAAAATGAAACATATGAAGAAAAGAWCACTGTCYCTACTGTGAAACATGGAGGAGGCTCTGTTATGTTCTGGGGCTGCTTTGCTGCATCTGGCACAGGGTGTCTTGAATCTGTGCARGGTACAATGAAATCTCAAGACTATCAAGGGATTCTAGAGGGAAATGTGCAGAAGTCTCATTGACGGTTACAGGAATCGTTTGATTGCAGTGATTCCCTCAAAAGGTTGTGCAACAAACTATTAAGTTAGGGGTGCCATCATTTTTGTCCAGGCCTGTTCCATGAGTTCATTTTTTTTTATAATTCCATTGAAGCATGGTTGAAAAGCAACGTCTGACTTTCACTGGTTAACATTCATAGAATTCTGATTTATTATTACTTTTGTCAGATTAAAGTTATTTCTGTGACCATTGTGAGTTTTTCTTTCATTGACTGAAGGGTACCAACAATTTTGTCCACGTGTATAGATTCAAAAGAATGAACGACTCGGACTAGAAGATATGATGGTGAGCTGCTCATTCTGTTCATAATAATATGTCCTTAGCTGCATTGTAGTATTATAATTACTGGAACTATAGCCAAAAATTTTTTATGTAGACGTGTTGGGGGTCTGTTTATTAAAAATGTAACATTTTATTTTATTTCTGATCAAAATAACGAAATGCACTAAATTACTCAAAAAAGATTCGTTCATTTTGAGGAACGAGATTCAAAGAACCGAGTCACTAAAATTATTCAAACTTTAAACAGTTAAATAGTAGTGTTAGCATCTAAATGAATGTTAGCTGCCTTTTTTGTATTTTAGCTAAGTCTATGTCTGTGCCACTGGTTCAAAGATATTACTCATTAATGTATGTGATACAATGGACAAAAAGTTACCCTTTAATTTCAAATAAGCAAATATTAATGATTATGTTTAGCTGGCAACATTTATTTTTACCCTAATTGATGCAGTAAGTAGCATAGAATTTCGTAAACAATCATGTCAGATGATCCCATATATGTAGGATGTACAGATGTTACTCAACCAGAATTGTACTGCTATTGTGGCGGCACCCAGCGGTGACATTAGGGTTTTGCCTTTGCCGGCTTTGGCACTATAACCATAGACTAAGACCTCAGGTCTTAGGTTCATTCTCTCAAGCATTAATGAGCTGTAGCTCATCGACAGCTGCACATGATACTATAGCACATAAATTCAAGTGAAACATTGTAATTAAACGAATGTATAATCACAAACAGTACAAATTTAGAATTTAAATTAAAATACAGTCTTATGCAAAAGTTTAGGCCCCCTTAATAAATAACAGATTTTGGTGATTTTTTTAATTGAAAAGATGTTAACACAGTCAAATCAAATTTCTAATTCTAATTTTATTTATCACATATACAGTCATACACAGTACAATATGCAGTGAAATGCAAAAATGTAAAAACAATTAACAAGAAATAAATAGTGGAATAAAATAAGAATAAGTTCGGCTACAGAAACATAGCAAAATAGAACAAAATATAAAAATTTCCAAAAAATATATAAGAAATATAAAAACTTATCATTACAAATGTAGACAAAAATAGCAATAAATTTAAATGGAAATAAAAGTGGAAATAAATGGGAATGTCCAGGAAGTGTGCAAATGTGCATATATGTCCATGAGTGTCTACAGCGTACCGGGGTATCTGCAACTGTGCATGAGTGAACAGATGAGTAATGTCCATAAATGTCCATCACTCTGCGGTGTGCAAAAATGCAGAGATGATTAGTCCTGTGTAGTGATCTGGATCAGAGCCCATATCACCTGCTGGAAGAAGCTCCTCCTCAGTCTCTCTGTATTGGCCTTCAGGAACCAGAAATGGAAAAAATGCACAATATGTTCAGCACAATATTTTCAGTAAACATTGGTGCATAGTTACTTTTTATGTCATACATTGAACAATGATAAAAAAATAAAAACATAATTGTGGCACTGTGCAAAAGTTTGGGCACCCTACATAATCAGTACTTAGTAACACCTCCTCTGGCAGATATCACGGCTTGCAAACGCTTTTTATAGTCTTGTGCTTGGGATTTCCTCCCATTCCTCCTCACAAAAGCCTTCAAGTTCTGTAATATTCTTTGGTCGTCTTGCTTGCGCAGCTTTTTTAAAATCTACCCACAAATTTTCAATGATGTTTAAATCAGGAGACTCTGATGGCCGTTCCAAAACCTTCAGCTTGCGTCTSTTGAGGTTTTCCATAGTGGATTTCGAGGTATGTTTAGGATCATTGTACTGTTGTAGAAGTCGTCCTCTTTTCAGCTTCAGCTTTTTTACAGATGGTGTGATGTTTGCTTCCAGAATTTGCTGGGATTTAGTGGAATCCATTCTTCCCCCCACACGTGCAATGTTTCCTGTGCCACTAGCTGCAACACAACCCCAAAGCATGATAGATCCAGCCCCATGAATAATAGTTGGCAAGGTGTTGTTTTCATGAAATGCTGCTCCTTTTGCTGCCTTTGCTGATTGTGGACAAAGAGTTCTATTTTAACTTCATCAGTCCACAGCACTTGTTTCCAAAACACATCAGGCTTCTGTAGATGTTCTGTTGCATACTTCTGATGTTGGATTTTATGATGGGGACACAGGTAAGGTTTTCTTCTGCTGACTCTTCCATGGAGGTCTTGTCTGTGCAAGCATGTGGATGAAACTTGCCAGTAGATGGAAATATCTGATGCTGAACAGATCTGAACTTCCAGCCTTCTAACACACAGTAACAAATCGGTCCCTTCTATTTGTTATTAACCGCATGAGGATGGGTGTATAATTATCAAAATGAAAACAAAGCAAAAAAAAAAAACTTTTGCACAATAATAAAATTTTTGAGATCTACTGTAGATTTCCACATCAAACGAACAATTCATGAACATAAGTTATGGAATATAATTTTATTTTGTTCAAACAATTAACTCTTTACCAATGAGTTGCACCGTTAATAATATGCACCTGCTATGTCTTCAGATGGAGATTTGGAGAGTTGAGTGTGTATGTCCACTGTTAGCAACACTGTTCCTCGGAGTAGTTATTCTTGGCACTGGAGTAAGTATTTTATTATATACGCTACAGTTCTGCACTGTTATCTTTGAAAACCTATTTTATGTGGACAGCATTCAAATGCTCAAAGTTTTTTGTTCTCCAGGCATTGTTCTGCATTAGAACATTGGTGCCTGGTAACGCCACTGGCTTCCATGATGACCGTCGCCAATCCATGAGCAGACAGCCGTCCTTTACCTACTCAGAATGGACTGATGCCAAGCAAGAGGATTTTTATGAGCTGGATGCAGTTCCTGAGACCCCTGTCTTTGATTGCTTCATGGATATAAAGACAGATGGTGACCCCACTACCCTCAAGGTCAAACCAGTGGGCCTGCAGGAAAGGTGATAAAATTTTAAACACATTTTACTCAGACATTTACACTCTACATAATTTCCTGGTGTTTGTCCTATATGCATTGCCTGGACAAACTATAGGCACACACACACACACACACACACACACACACACACACACACACACACACACACACACACACACACACACACACACACACCATCTTTAGCTTTGATTTTGGTGTGAATTCACTGTGGCATGGTTTTTATCATATTTTGATAACGAAGGCTATGCAAGTAATGCAATTGAGGCTTCCAGAAAATATGAAAAAAGATAAAGTGTGATGTGCAGCTTTTCACCATTTTATGCTATAAATCCAGCATATGCCTTTGCATTACAGTGCTGCTTTGCATTTAGTGCGGAATATCAATTGGAGCCAATGCAGTGTGGATTATATAGGGCTGAAATGCTCATATCTTTTGGTTTTAGTGTGGACTGTTGCTGCGGAATTCTTAACTAACTGGTGCTTGTTTATGCACCTAGTTTAGGGACCGGCAACCTTAAACACTCAAAGAGTCATTTGGACATGTTTCCTCCAGAAAACACACAAAACCACAAAACCTTTTTGACATCTAAAATTAAGATAACACTGCATACACACGTGGACAAAATTGTTGGTACCCTTCGGTCAATGAAAGAAAAACTCACAATGGTCACAGAAATAACTTTAATCTGACAAAAGTAATAATAAATAAGAATTCTATGAATGTTAACCAATGAAAGTCAGACATTGCTTTTCAACCATGCTTCAACAGAATTCTAAAAAAAAATAAACTCATGGAACAGGCCTGGACAAAAATGATGGTACCCCTAACTTAATAGTTTGTTGCACAACCTTTTGAGGCAATCACTGCAATCAAACGATTCCTGTAACTGTCAATGAGACTTCTGCACCTCTCTGCAGGTATTTTGGCCTCCTCACTCCTCATGAGCAAGCTGCTCCAGTTGTTTCCGGTTTGAAGGGTGCCTTTTCCAGACAGCATGTTTCAGCTCCTTCCAAAGATGCTCAATAGGATTGAGGTCAGGGCTCATAGAAGGCCACTTTAGAATAGTCCAATGTTTTCCTCTTAGCCATTCTTGGGTGTTTTTAGCTGTGTGTTTTGGGTCATTGTCCTGTTGCAAGACCCATGACCTGCGACTGAGACCCAGCTTTCTGACACTGGCCAGCACATTTCTCTCTAGAATCCCTTGATAGTCTTGAGATTTCATTGTACCCTGCACAGAATCAAGACACCCTGTGCCAGATGCAGCAAAGCAGCCCCAGAACATAACAGAGCCTCCTCCATGTTTCACAGTAGAGACAGTGTTCTTTTCTAGATATGCTTCATTTTTCCGTCTGTGAACATAGAGCTGATGTGCCTTGGCAAAAAGTTCCATTTTTGTCTCATCTGTCCATAGGACATTCT
>QMIH01000804.1:2255-18070 GCA_003987875.1 Clarias batrachus | reverse complement strand
TGTTTCATGAGTTTATTTTTTTAAATAATTCTGTTGAAGCATGGTTGAAAAGCAATGTCTGACTTTCATTGGTTAACATTCATAGAATTTTTTTAAATKATTACTTTTGTCAGATTAAAGTTATTTCTGTGACCAGTGTCAGTTTTTCTTTCATTGACCGAAGGGTACCAACAATTTTGTCCACGTGTGTGTATAATTTTTACATTTATGCTGTGTATCAAAAAACTATGGTGTGTTGCATTTATGAAATTAATGAACTGCTACAGAGAAAACAAAATTTTATTTCTGCATGCAACAAAAAGTTTGAGCTCCAAAAGAAATATGCTTGGTTGAAGGTTATAATAAAATAAAATACTCATTATCTATTTAAGTCCTCCTCGTTTTTATGAAATAAATAGAAGTTTAATGATCCACCTTCTGTGTGCTGTCATCACTGTGTGCCAGCGGGTGTTACAAATCGACAGTTGTAATCTATATTTTGAGCAAMAAAAAAATAAACAGGTTTTATTTTATTGTTACAAGATCATCATAATTTAGAATTACGTTTGAAAAACTAATACATTTATTTTCCAACGCCACAGGGAGGCAGATCAGAGGATGAAGAGCCACATGTGACCAAATAAAACAAATTTTTCTTTAATCACACCAAGGTTTTTCCATTGCTGCACATGATGAAACAGAAAGGCCATCCAGAGTTACTGTGTTATCAGGAAGCTTACTTCTAGTTGCAGGTGGTCCTAGTATCAGTATTTTTGTCTTATCACGATTAGTTAGGCAGTTATTTAGCATCCAGTGTCTTGTGTTTTTCACACACTGTTCAACTTTCTTAAGCTGTTTTCTTATCTGGTTTTGCTGAGACATAATTGTCATTAGCATAACAGTGAAAACTAATACCATGCTTATGAATTATATAACCCAGAGAAAGCATGTAAAGAAAAAATATCAGTGGCCCTAAAACCAAACCCTGTGAAACACCAAACCTCTCCATGCAGAATAGTTAGCATTTAAATATACAAAATGATAATGATCAGTCAAATAGGATCTGAGCCCACAGAGGCCCGTTCCGTTAATTTCTACAACATTTTCTAATCTATGAGATAGTATGCTTTGGTCAATATCAAAAGCTAAGGTCAAGTAACACGAGCAAAAAGACCCTCTTTTTCCTTTTTACTGACCAGAGGCCAGTGCTGTCTCTGTGCTATCATGAGGCATAAATCCTGATTGATACATGTCATGTAAGCTATTCCTATGTACAGTAGATATGAACATAGCTGCTGTGCAACTACCTAACGAAATCTAGAAATAAACATTTTTCGAGGGAATTTTGAAACGAGTGTAGACAGCTTTAGGGTGTTCTGACCTGTTTGTGAAACAAAGAGAATGCAAAGAAAGAGCTGTGCATAAATGCCCTAAACATCAATAAAAATGAATCTATGTTTTTTAGGAAATGTGGGAAACTAATGAGCTCCTTCAGAAAACATTTACTTCAAGTTATTGTTGGTAATTACATTATTATCAGACATATTACCATCATTATGGTTCTACTTCTTACTGAATTATATAGTGTACTTATTTTTCCCCATCTGGTTTCTGAATGTTGCGATTTATTTTTGGGGACAAAAATTACTACATGTTGAATGTTATGTTGTTGTTACTTGTGACTACTTGTTTTGTATAAGGGTTGGTGAAACCACACAAATGTATTTTCTGCCCTGCTGAGTAAAAACATACAATTTGTATTCCCAATGTAATGCTGTTATCTGGATATTGTGTCACTGCAGGAGAGGTTCAAATGTGTCTCTGACTTTGGATATGTGCACCCCTGGCACCACAGAACCATATGGAATGTTGCTGTCTCCTCGAGACCAGAGTACACAAGAGTACTTGGAGAATGCATCCAACCCTCTGACACCAGCACAACTACATATGCGTGCTCTGGATGATGCTGTCCTACAAGCTGAATTCTATGTGAGATTAATTTAAAATATATATTTATACCCACCTACAGAGTATGTACATTATAAAATTTAGAATTAATAATGATAAAAGAAATCAACTTGGGTGTACTCTGTAGAAAGAGTGAAAAGTTCAAAGGTCATCTAAACCCATACCATAAAAATGGAGATTGTACCCTATTTAGTGGTACCAGGTGGTACCCTATTTTAGCAATTACTGTGAGAGATTTTTATCTTCCAAGTAACTTAAATTATAATAGAGTAAAAAAAAGACTTAGCAGTCAGTTGATCTGGATGAAGTAGGCTTGAGTTTATTGCAGCAACAAAGCCCAAGAAATGCTAGTTCAAGAACCGAGCAGACTCGAGAGCAACTCAATGCACACACCTTTTATACTCTTGACTGAAGGAGGGTCTCAAACACTGTATCCTCCCTTGTTTTTTATTTATTACTTCGGTTTGCCAAATTTGGTAACCTTGTTTTTTCTTATTTCCGTTTGGCAAACTTGTTCCATTTTTTTTCGTTATGGTTTTTATTCTCTTTTATCTTGTTTTTTTTATTTTTCCCCGATTTTCTCCCTAATTTAGTCGTATCCAATTCCTCCCCGTCACTAGGGGGCTCCCACATTAAGGCTACTACTACCACTCAGCCGGAAGGGCCGAAGACTATCACGTGTTTCCTCCGAACCACGTGACGCCAGCCGACCGCATCTTTTCGAACTGCTCGCTCGCGCACCGTTGGTGGCGGTGTGACACACTCGGAGGACAGCGCTATCCGCTCCCTCCGTTGCGCGAGCTCACAGACGCCTCTGAACGGCTGTAGAGCCGTGATTAATGTGGGAGCACTAAGTACCTCTCATCCCTCCCCTCTGAGAGAGCTCGGCCAATCAGCTCTCTCTAGACCTCCGGCTGCGAGAGTTTGCAGCACCACCCGGGATTCGAACTAGCGATCTCCGGATGATAGGACGAGCGCTTTAACCACTGCGCCACTCGGAGGCATTCTCCTTTATCTTTAGGTCTAATACCTATAACCCATTCATATCTTGTGTCTGTCCCCTTACACCATGTATGTTTCAGCATGGCCTCTCTCTTGCAGAAGCACCTTATTAAGAAAGTTCCTTGTTCGTTGTTTGTATATTTCAGGCTGGTTCAGGCTGACCTCTCTTCCTATTCATGCAAGTGTTATGCTCACTATGGTCTTATGCAAGAAAGCACTCTGATTCTCTGGGCTCTCCATATCTTACAATTCATCCCATATGAGTTTTTAAAGTTTTAATAGCAAACCTTAGTTTAGAGGTATATGTGGTTGTATTTAGTACTTGATTAAAGTGAATATATTGGGTATATATGTGATTACTACTTGGTTAATGTGAATATATGTGATTAAATATGTTTTACCTAAAAACATGCTTACATTACTGTGGTAAACCACAATCATACCTGCTCTTACTAAAAAGTTTTAATAAATTTTATCTCAGTAAACAAGCGAGGTCTTGAAATACGAGCACTGTTGTCTCTCTGGTATCAATCATTACAGCCACGATTCTTTTCAAAGAAAGTGCAGATTAGTTTGTTTTATTTTTACTTTATATTTTGTATTAATTATGATATGAATGTTTTTGGGTTGTGGAATGAATCATTGAAGTTTCCATAATTTTTTATGGGGAAATTAGCTTTGATATATGAGTGCTTTTGGACAGGCATTGTAGAATTTTAGAAGGGTTTCTGTTATTTTTTTTCCCAGGGTTGTATGCTATGGCCTTTAAAATAACAAGGTGCACTGCTCTTTTCTGTTGGCCCACTACCTTACTAGTCACCTTCTGTAAAAGTAAACAAAAAATACAGCAAGTATGCTCTATAATTTTGATGATTTTCTGTAGAAGCTTGTCAGTCGCTCAGATCATTTGGGGTCATTTTGGCACACTCTTCATTACAACATTGCTTCAGTTTAATTATGTTTTGAGAGCTTTATTTATTCATAGGTCTCGAGATTCACAAAACGATGCCATTCCAAAACATTGTTTTTTGTTATTCTTTAGAAGAAACAAATCATTAAAATTTTATTTATTTCATGAATCTAAAGGTCATTGCTCCAGAACTTTTAATTTGTTAAGATGGAATCTTGCAAAATATGTTATGTTGGCACATTTTCTTTATAGAAGGGTTGTTTAGTTAGCCACCCTTCAGTGAAAGGCATACTTATTAATTTTTTGTTTAATTCTCCTGTCATGAGCATAAATATTTAATGAATTTATAGAGGCCTGTGGATCACATTATCTAGCTAACTAATGTGCCAAAATGCATTGATTACTCTTAAAGGACAATTTTTCCAATTGCAAATCTCATCAAGGCATCCTTCTTATGACTCTGTCCAAAACAGGAGGCACCTATGAACTTTGTGGACCCAAAGGAATATAACATTCCAGGTGTAGTGAGGAAGAACCGCTACAAAACTATCCTGCCAAGTGAGTAGCTTAAAGGTTTAAAAAAGCTTGTTTTTGTTTAAAATTATAATATATATTTGGGTTCATGAAACCTTCTGTAGATTATATCAGTAATGGACCATGCAATTCAAAACATAGGCCTTCAGTGAGCTTAACAAGAGCGATCTCTAAACTGTCTACCTGTTTCACTTGAAATTCATATAAACTTTAGTAAGCACTTGAATATCTAATCATTACTACCTTAAAATAACACCTAGGTATTGCGAGAGAACTTATGAAGGTGTGTTGATTAATATACATCATAAACTTGTGCAATAAGTGACGCACAAGAAAACATTCCACATTCCACCTAAAAGGTGTCCAATTATCAAGAGATCAAGAGTTTAATGACTGCTAGTTTTAGAGGTGGGTAGTAACAAATACTTGAGTAGTCTTTTCACCGAATACTTTTTTACATCTACTTCAGTAATAATTTGGCTACTCAATTCAATAAAATTTTATGTGTATAGCGCTTTTAACAATTGTCATCGTCACAAAGCAGCTTTACACAATCAAAAGAATTATTTAAGTTTGTATGAAATGTGAATGTGTATGAATCAAAATGGTCAGATAGTCYCTGATGAGCAAGCCGAGGGCGACAGAGGCAAGGAAAAACTCCCTGAGATGGCAGTGGGAAGAAACCTTGAGAGGAACCGGACATAACAGGGAACYCATCCTCATTTGGGGTAAAACAGAAAGCAGGAATTGATCTGCATTCATACTGTGCGTTAGGTGGGAGGCAGTTCAGTATAACAATTAATTGATGTTAATATGGAGTCCAGGTAGTTATTGGAGGCTCAGGTAGACTTGTAGGAAATTCCAGTCCTGAACTATCGAGCGACTGTAGCCAAGTCCGCAGAGAAACAGCTGTCAGCATCAGTCGAGGCCAGAACCGTCTTCATAATAGAGTGAAACTGTCCCCAGACATCGGACGCATGCCAAAGAGACACACGAGACATCCATGTGACAAGAACTCCAACTAGAAAGGGGGCACCGGGACGAGTCAGGCAGGTCCAGACGGCAGAGGGAGTCTGGATCACTGGCAGCTCAGGAACGACATGTGTAGCTCGAAAGAGAGTGAGGAGGGAGCAGTAGAAAAAAAAAAAAGAAAGTGCAGGGGGAGCAGAAGAGGAGAAATAACAGTTAGGTATGGTCACAGTCAAATAATGTATAATGTGAATATATATTTAGTGTTGAGTACAACTATAACAGCATAACTAAAGCTCTGCCCCCTGCTGTAGTTTTTATAATACTCAGTACTGACAAGCAGCCTGCATCCTTTTTTATCGAAGTACTGTAAGCGTGGCGGATCGTAAGAAACTAACAGTTCACTCAGATACTGCGGCGCAAGACCATTTAATGCTGTATATGTCAAAAGTAGTATTTTAATATCAATGTGAAATTTTCCGTCAGCATAACAGTGAAAATTAATATCATGCTCACGGATTATGTTGCCCAAAGGAAGCATGTAAGGGGAAAAACGCGGTGGGCCTAAAACAGAACCCTGTGGGACACCAAGCTCCACTAGAGAGCATGCAGAATAATCACCATTTAAATCTACCCACCTCTGGCTAGTTTACAAAATTGTCAATCACGTATATTCCCTAAGCTGGAATAAAACATTTTAATTGCTGATCTGATATAGGTATATTATCACCTACATGATTATTTATTAAATTATTTGGATTTAAATTAAAGTCTGAATTTGTGCCTAATATTTTCAGAACTGTCATTGATAAAAGAAACATTTTGTCCTCATTACTACATGTTATTGGTATGCATAAGTCTTATTCCTGGTTAATTCTGATATAGTATTACATTACATTACAGTATTACATTCAAATCTAGGATTGTTTTTATCTCCTATAATAATGGAGAAATACATACAGTAGATCTAGCATGACTAATAGCCTTTCTATATGCTTTCATACCATGCTGTTTCAAAAACTACTACCATTTCCTTTGATGCAAATACTTACATTTGAGGTTTTTAAGTGGTGTTTTTGAAGGTGTGATCATTATACCAGTGTGCCAGTTTTTCAACCAGATTATATTTATGGGGAGCTACAATATCTCTAGAGCATAATGGAATGTTGACTCTTGAAGCATTGTCACTTCAGACTAGGGCTGGGCGATTTTTTTTTTATTATTATTAATTCGAATTTACGTTTTAAGACGATTTAATTTTTCCTTAAATCGAGGTATTGCGATTTTTTTAAATTAAAATATTAGATAAATTGTAATTGCACCAATTGCAGAATAATTAAGAGGCAAGATTGTCCGACCCCATGACGGCGCGCCTAATTAACCGCTCAACTGTGAGAGTTTTAAATCGATTTTACAGTTTCACTTTGGTGCGGCCCCGCGAGCTTCTGTAGTTCTGCCACGCCCCCTCTGTGACTCACGCGTGGGAAATACGAGATACAACATGGCAGCGTGCTCTGATGAAACCAAAGAGCTCGTTTCCAACAGAGGCGCGGTTTCTTCAGTCGTATGGAAATTATTCGGGTTCGCAACTTTACACCTTGAAGTTTACACACAAAGCCCAGTGTAAAATTTGTCTGAAGTTTGTGGCAACTAAAAGAAGCTAATTTCCTCGCGCACCTCAAACAGAGACACACTGTTGAATCGGCGTCGTGTTTGCCGCTGCGAGCTAAACAAGACAAGCGGCAGCGCGAAAACACCGGCTAAAAGACAGGAGAAAACAGTGACCACATTTCCACTCTGTATCCCATATGATAAGAGGGGCTTCGATGGAAAGATATTACTGATGTTGTGTCGTGTTACATCGCTAAAGACATTATGCCCAKATACACAGTTTAAAAAAAATGCTGTCAGGCTCCTGTTTGATTTTATTCAGCATGTAAGTTGCATGTGGTTTGCAAAATTGTTTAAGTGATTTAAAATATATATATAATATAAATAAGCAGATAATGTTTGGTTATATCGTTTTGCTTAAGTAAATAATAAAAAACTATATTGTACGCTTTAAAATCGAAAATCGAATTTGGTCTAAAAAAAAATCGAGATTCAATTTATAGGGCCGATCGCCCAGCTCTACTTCAGACTGATGGTCAGACGGTGATCCAATCATATCTGATAATGCTGTGTGCTTACTGATAAAGGTATGTACAGTAGCTGTGCGTTTAATGTAGTAGCATGGCATGGTACATATTACTATAACATTTTGAATAAGATGAGATAAAGATATAAATTTTCAGATTGTGGATCTGGCTATATTTTCTATATATTTGAATCTGTAAATTTGTGCGTATACATGTACTACACCTGGCCAAAAAAAGGGCATTATTCTTTATAAAATCTTGATCTGAAGATTGGTTATTGTCTTTGTTCAAATTGTGGTGCATTAATACTATCTTCCATGAGATGCTTAGTGTATTTGGATTTTGAGGATAGTTTTCCCAGGTTTGAGTCTTTGAGTCTATGTACTTAGAGAGGTTCAGGTCTAAAGGTAACCTTCATCTCCCTCTTTTGGCAAGTTCTGGTTACCGCAGACTTTGATGCACGATATTTGCCATCATGTCTTTAGTATACACATGTCCCTCAAGACCATGGTGGGGTAGTGGATAGCACTGTCCTCTACCTAGAGGGAATTGAACCACTAGGGTCTAAGTTCAATTCCCGGCCAGGGTCGATTCCCGTCTCTGTGTGCATGGAGTTTGCATGTTTTCCCTGTGCTTGGTGAGTTTTCTCCAGGTACTCCGGTCTCCTCCCACAGTCCAAAGACCTGCAGATTAGGCAAATTGSCATTCCCAAATTGGTAGTGTGTGTATGTGTGTGTATGTGTGCCCTGCAATGGATTGGCACCCTGTTCAGGGTGTACCGCGCCTTGTGCCCTAAGTCACCTGGGATTGGCTCCAGGCCCTATAGACGATGAGTGAGTGATGTCCCTGAGGGGAGTATTGTGAGTGCAAATTCTTTCCGTAATTCATACACTTAGCATTTTTAACTTATGTAATTGCTTTTGGGCTTATGAAATTTTGGACTCCTTGGTTCTCGCAATAATATGTATGAGGTTTTGGCATTTGGTTTCCTCTATGCATCCAGTTAAAAGTTACTCACAAATCCACTCCATGTCTGACTTGTAATTGCAACCCTGTACACAGGATATGCATTAAAAACAATGATTGAATGAATAATTCCCCCTATACCCTGTTAGCAAGATTTGCCTGTGCATTTTGTTGGTTAGTCGCTTGGTGATGGTGGGTCTGAAGTATGCGGGCCAGGAGTTTTGGTGGGTGCTTGTCCAACATTCTGGAGTAGGGATCTGGTATGATATCTATGGCTAGGTTGCAGCATGGTGCTGGTCCCGAATCGGTCATTTGGGTGTCTCAAGAGGTACAACCTGATATAATCTTATACTGTTGTGACCCAACCAGTCCTGGTTCAGGGTTTGGTCGGCTCTGAGATGCCCTTTTTGCCTATCATAGTTGCAAAGGGTACTCAGTTGAATTGTCTGCCAAGCTCAAACCAGACTGGTTATTCTGATGAGAGCACTCAGTTGGTATTGAAAGGGAACMGATGAAAGACAAAGATGTATGTTTTTGTATGTCACAAAAGTGAATACACCCCTCACATCTCTGCAAATATTTAGTTATATCTTTTCATAGGACAACAAAAATTGTTTTACTGCCGTGTCTCCCATGGCGACAGCATTAGGGGCTTGTGTTTGCTGTCTTTACCGCTAAGTGGCGCTATAACTATACAGTAGACTATAGATTAAGTTTATTCTCTCAAGGATTAATGAGCTGCAGCTTGTTGAGAACTGCACGTAGTAGCAGATAAATTCAAACGAAACATTGTAATTAAAAAAAATCATAATCACAGTACTAAAATTACGGAACAAATTTCGGCAATGTAGGCATTTCTTCTTTGCATCGAATTTAAGTAAAGTAAATGTTAACACGTGTTTTTATCCGGCGTAGCACTAGCATAGCCAAAAAACAGACTCTGGGTATACATCAGAAAAAGTTGGTGTGCCACATTTATTGTGAGATTAATGTGCACAAACTATATAATAAAACTTTGTACGATACATAAACTTTATAAGACTCTACTTTTATTAAATGCACTCACAATGACGTCAAACGTTATGATTTTGTAAAATAATGAAAGCAAACAGTGTGCACTATTCTGTATTGGTTTAGGTCTGTGTTTCTCAAAGTGTGGGGTGCGCCCCACTAGTGGGGAATACAGACATGACAGGTGGGGCGCAATGAATGGGAGGAAATTAGTGGTAAATAATAGGAAATTACCTATTCTAATTAATACTTTTCTTTATTGACAATAAAGATCGTACATTTAAAACAAAACAATCACATACAAAGAAATGGATCATTTAATACAAGTAAATAAAAATAACATCAGCTGGGGGCCGGGAGAAAAAGTGGAACCATAGTGCAACAAAAACGGTTTAACGTCGGAATGTTAATTGCAATGGAACAATATAAGGAAACTTTCGGTATTATATATGTAATTATCATTAATTCCAATGTGTATGCTGATGTTTTTGTATTTTTGTTAAAAAATGTATATTTTATCAGGCATTACTAGTCCGGCATTTCTAGTTTCCAGTGTGGCAACAAAGTTGCTTTTTGATCCTTTAGGCGCTGAACAAAAGGGAAGATCAATAGCGTCCTACGCTTTTTGTTGGTGTGCGGCATTTTGCGATGATCCCTAMATCATYYRTTGCRCAGTAGAGAATAATGGGGTCTATGCTTTCAAACACGTATAATAAAACGCTTAATCAAAAAAAAGGCGGGTGGAGCTTAAAGCCAATGTTGAGAGGAAATATATGTATACGTAGGTATCTTATTTGCGTGTTTATTTACGCAGCTGTTGAAGCTGGAGATGTGAATATAAAACTAACTTTACCGCGGTCACAAACCGGGACAGTAGCGTACGTAGTGGGCATAATAACATCARTGGATAAATTTGTTACATGGACCACAAAAAAGCGGGCAATTCAGCACTATCAACCTAATCAACCAAAAAGCCAGCCGAAAAGAAAATATGATGAAGCCTATCTTGCGGTTGGATTCATAGTGGGAATGGTTGGGGCAGAGGAGGGACCCGCATGTGTTTTGTGTCCTAAACCGCTGGCAGCAGACAGCATGAGACCCAAAAAATTAGGAAGACAATTAGAGACAGCACACTCCAGTCACATTAATAAGCCTCTCGACTTCTCTGAAAAAAAGCTGGCAGAAGAATCGCATGGTAAAAGCTGAATCAGTGGACAGCAAAGCACAATTTGCTTCATTCAAAGTTGCATACAGAATTGCCCAGATCAAAAAAACTACAAACGATTTGAACTTGGTGTTATTTGATATTATTGGTTTTGAAATTGATATTTCAGTAAACCTGGCCGATTTCGTTATCATTTTGTTGACAAGTGGGGCTTGAAAATTCACCCACACCATTAAGAGTGGAATGACAAAAAATGTTTGAGAACTACTGGTTTAGGTGAAGTTGAGTGTGTCAGGCAATGACCTGAAACTTTGTGTATATTTGCCTCATAGACGTGAAAAATATATACTAACAGAAAGCGAAATGTCTGCTTTTACAGAAACTAATGAAAAACTAATTTTCGATGATGTAATTCGTATGAAACTTGAATAAACTGTAGGTGCATCCACTGTTGCAAAGATGACAAAATAACATGATTACCTTCATCACTACATCTGAAACCAAAGAAATCACTAATTTATCAATGAATTATTATTATGGTCAAAGTCAGTCTCCTTCTAATCTAGTCTACTTCTGTTGGAGCGCTCTGGAAAACTTTATGCGTGCAGTTGAGCGCTGATTAGACTACGTAGGAAATTTAAGAGTAGATCATTTAGTGTCATTGCACCAAAACTTTGGAATTTACTACCACATTCTCACCTGTTTTCCGAATGTTATGTCTGACTCATTGGTATGAACTCCTTGGTTCAATCCTCTACATGTCTGTCTTTTATGTCTTGTTTTGTATTTCTGCCCCCTCCCGCCCCCCCCCCATCTGTACCTTAATGTCTGTTTTGTACTATGATTACATTAGTAAAATTGTAAAGTGTCCTTGAGCTCTGGAAAGGCGCTATATAAATAAATAAAAAAAAAATTATTATTATTATTAAGAGGATCATGATGCTAGCTCAACATCCCGAGCCCAAACCTCATTTAAATTAAATTAACAAATATTATATAAGTAAATAAAAATAGCCCAAGTTTAGAAAACTTTTTATACATTATAATATTATTATTTTTATTTGTATTATTATTACACATTATTATTATTATTATATAAGATTATATAAATTTTAATGTAGACTATATAAAAAAAATTCTGCATCTATTTTCAGGTGTGCCAGTTGTCACTGTTCTTATATGGCACTTTGTCAGGATAAACTGTTCAGTGACAACCCTGTAAATTTCCATGTAAAACAGGGACATCTGTATGAATAGTGTGTGTAAATGCTCATTGCTGCGCTGTGAAGGAAAAAATCTATGTTGTTTTCCTGGGGCACTGTTATTGATTCTGCGTTTGGTCATCTTTGTGAGAGTTGCCACTCTTTGTGATCTGAGTGTGTTATGATTGAGGTGGGGCAGCTTTGTTTCAGGGGGTGGCGCTTTTGCGCAGCGGAAAGGGAGTGTGGGATCAGTGGTAGTATGGTGGTGTATAAATACTCGAGTAAAATAAATGTCAATAAGAGTCCAGCAGAAATGCAACAAAACACAAATATATACTTGCGTAATAGGCGATGCCTTTTGCGACGTGGGGCACATGCCGATGAGCAGATTTATTTCGGTCATAGTATATTCAAATCACAAAAAACAAAAACAACAGAGCACAAATACACACGTGGACAAAATTGTTGGTACCCTTCGGTCAATGAAAGAAAAACTGACACTGGTCACAGAAATAACTTTAATCTGACAAAAGTAATCATTTAAAAAAATTCTATGAATGTTAACCAATGAAAGTCAGACATTGCTTTTCAACCATGCTTCAACAGAATTATTTAAAAAAATAAACTCATGAAACAGGCCTGGACAAAAATGATGGCACCCCTAGAAAATACTGAAAATAATGTGACCAAAGGGACATGTTAATTCAAGGTGTGTCCACTAATTAGCATCACAGGTGTCTACAATCTTGTAATCAGTCAGTGGGCCTATATATAGGGCTCCAGGTAGTCACTGTGTTGTTTGGTGACATGGTATGTACCACACTCAACATGGAGCAGAGGAAGCAAAAGAAAGTCTCAGGAGATTCAAAAGAAAATTATAGACAAGCATGTTAAAGGTAAAGRCTATAAGACCATTTCCAAGCAGCTAGATGTTCCTGTGACTACAGTTGCACATATTATTCAGAAATTTAAGATCCATGGGACTGTAGCCAACCTCCCTGGACGTGGACGCAGGAGGAAAATCCATGACAAATCGAAGAGACGGATAATCCCAATGGTAACAAAAGAGCCCAGAAAGACTTCTAAAGAGATCCAAGGTCAACTTCATGCTCAAGGAACATCAGTGTCAGATCGCACCATCCGTCAAGGTGTGTAAGACGTCAAAGATGACGTCTGCAGTTCAAACATGTGGAAACACTGAGACAAAAATGAGTGGCAGGTGGACGGGTTTCTGTCATAGGTGGATGGGAGACGTAGGCCATGACTGATGGAATGCACAGGAGGAAGAGGCTAGAGAATTGGAGCTGGAGGCGGCTGTGTCTGCTTCATCTGTGCTGTGAGAGCAGTGAAGGCCTCTGTGATGTTATGAAGGTGTTATCATGCAGAGAGTTTGATTTGTGGAGATCGCTTGTGGTCGTGGAACAAGCGAGAATCGAGAAAGTCCGTGATCAAAGCTCGCGGTCAAAAGACAATTCCAAAGACTGACAACAGTAAATCTGTGAAGGCAGTAAATCTGTGATGTAAGACAATGGCGGGGTGGGTAAAATAAGGTGTGGTTTGTTTATTTATTTTACAATTCCTGTGCAGATTAATTTTGGATTATCATTCACTTTAATTTGTCAATATTAAACTTTTCCCCTAATTTTGTGTCCCTCCTCCATACTCCAAAGCCTTGACTTTGGTCCTACGCTACGGTAAAAATTTTTACTTTGACATGCTCTTATTCAAAAGGTAACATAAGTTAAATCGTAGCATTTACTATAATATTGATGACAAAAATAAACTTATTTCTTACAGATCATAAGATAAAAACACAAAAAATATTTATAATAATAAAATAAAAACACAAGCCGATGTACTCTCTTTAATAGTTTAGATGTATCCTGCCTATCCGGTTAAACTCTCCTATAAGTAACAAGAATTTATAGTCCAATCAAATGCAGTTAGTGTGCTGTTTCAACCTGAAGGTTTTGGATCAGGCGCTTCAAGTTCTTCTACACCAAAATTGTCTTCATGGAACTCACAAATCATGTTTTCATGGACCTCACTTTATGTGTCATTGTCATGATGCAGCATATTTGGGCTTCTTATGTCTGATGTAAGAATATCAAAATGCTACTGTACAACACCTTGTAAAAAACAGCATGCAAAAATTCTTAGACTAGAAATTCATCTTTCATTTAATTATTAGACACATTTAATTACACACGTAAGGTAAATTTATTGGCAACACCTTATTGATAATCTTTAACATTCATGTTTCAGACACACACAGCAGGGTTTGCCTTCAAGGAACAAAGGACGATGACTTTCTCAGCACATACATCAATGCTAACTACTTGAAGGTAAGTGTTGTTTATAATTTAGCTCGCAGTATGCTCTTCTACAGTATATGTACAATTGTCTAAAAATTTACTCTTTTGTATTATATAGATTTCTTCATTAATTGTTCCTAAATATGTACTAATGGTCATATAAGAATRAATATACAATAACAATGCTGTTGTATATAGCAATACATGTACCAAAATACATAAAGAATGACACCCATAATATTACTGTCAGAGTTACAAACTCGGAGAACGCAGGTGCAGTTAAGATATTTATTGTTTCTGAACAAATCAAACAAACCAGTTAGGAGAATCCAAAGTCGATAGTAGTTTAAACAGGCAAGGGTCAGGCGATGTGCGTTGGGCATAAACGGGATCAGGCTAAACGCAGAAACGTAAACACAACCGGGCTCAATATCAAAAGGCAGGTATTCACAAAAGGCTTGGTAACGACTCTGGAGCTAATCACAGGGGGCGTATACTTCGCAACCACCGGACGTGTGCGAGTCTCTTTTATTAGTTCTGTAATTAGCTTCAGGTGTTTAGTATTCAGGTGAACCGTGGCATTGGTGTTGGGAGTTGTAGTTCTTAGTAGATCTGACAATTACTGCCATTTTTTCAATTAATGGTAAAAATAAATATAATATTAAATGACAATATCTTGTTAAACAAGTGAAAGCTATAGCTGCTTTTAGATCAGGTCAGGCACATTGTATTGCACAAGTAATTAGTTAGTTCTGTTGCATGCTTCTGTGGATGTTCATATGTCTGCATGGGTTCTGCATGACTCCGGTTCCCTGGTTTGACTTAGATCAGGTCTGTGGAGAGACATTAGAGGGTCAGATATATGTTAAACGTGGGCATATGAACAAGCCAGTAGAAGAAGGCACAGTGACATAATGGTTAGCACTGTGGCCTTGCATCTCCAGGGTCGAGGGTTCGATCCTTGCCTCTGGTCTGTGTGCGTGGAGTTTGCATGTTTTCCCTGTGCTTGGTGGTACTCTGGTTTCCACCTATAGCCCAAAACACATGCAGAGTAATGATGCAATGGATTTGCACCCTAGGCTGGTGTACACTGGTATACCCGCTGTACCCTGGCTTGTGGCCAAGGCATTGTAAAAACTGTTTAAGTATAGTTATATATCGTTACAGTAAGTATAGTTAATATAGTAATTATAGTCTGATCAGGATGAACCCCAGTTTTTTTTAGACGTATATAGTGCACTAAATAAAGTGTATAGTCCATTATTATTTACTTGTATAGTGCAGGATAAGGAATGTTGACATACACTAGGGATTCATCCTGAGCTCTGGTATGAAGATCACTGTTGTTACCATAGGAACATCTGTGTAAAGATGGATGATGGGAACAAGCCTTTACTCTGCATATTATAGGGAAACATGCATGCATAGTYGTAATATTGTAATTGTAATCATACACRYGTGGAAAAAATTGTTGGTACCCTTCGGTCAATGAAAGAAAAACTCACAAWGGTCACAGAAATAACTTTAATCTGACAAAAGTAATAATAAATAAGAATTCTATGAATGTTAACCAATGAAAGTCAGACATTGCTTTTCAACCATGCTTCAACAGAATTATTTAAAAAAATAAACTCATGGAACAGGCCTGGACAAAAA
>QMIH01000803.1:230162-273528 GCA_003987875.1 Clarias batrachus | reverse complement strand
CCTTCGGTTACAATAGGGCTTCGCACCATCGGTGCTCGGGCCCTAATAATTCCTTCGGTTACAATAGGGCTTCGCACCATCGGTGCTCGGGCCCTAATAATATGTACAGGTAAGTATTATGAAGGTAAAACCATCAGAATCAAGCATTCAACAACGCTCTAGTAAAACATAATTTAATGTTCGTGGTGATTTTTAAAAATATATAAAATAAATAATTATTTGTATGTCTAAAAAATAATATTGTTTCTACACATTTTGTACATTTTTGGATCAATTTGCAATGAAAGGTCACGTTTCCCCAAAATCTTTGTTTGGCGTTATGATAGTCATGATAGTCAAATTACTTTTTATTTACTTTCTACTTTCTATTCTATTTTTAAAAAGAATTGCTTTCATCATAAAAGTCACTCTCTACTTTGTTCTTTCATCTACAAAACATTGAAAAATGTTTGGAAAGTACACCCAAGGGATAATCAGTGTTAAATTCTATATTCAGTTTAAACCAATAATATTCCTGCTGTTTCCAGATTTACTTGCATGTTCTCCCGTAATTATTAAAGGATTATTAAAAAGTATTGCATACTGAGTTGGAATGATTCACCCTGTGTAGTGGAGAATCTTAAACACAGTAGTCCAGTGGTGGCCAAAAGTATTAAGACATCATATGTATCATAGTTCTCACTGTGCACAAAGCAGGTGATTTCACTAATTAGTTTTATTCTATTTGGCTGTAGTATTGTGCTAATTAGAATTCACCGGTTTATTTAATTGATAGAAAGACTATGTGTCAGGAGTTTTGCTTTCACCTCTTACACAAAAATTTATAAAACCAGGGAATTCTCAAGTGAATTATAAACTTTTGTGGTAAATTTCTGTACATAATCTTCAGGAAGCAGTCAAACAGGCGTGGATTGGGCAGGTGACAACAGAGTACATTAGGTGTTCCATGCCAAGTGCAGATTCCCTCATTTTACTACACTGGAACCTTGGTTTGCGTGCATAATTCACATTTCCCCATAAGAAATAATGGAAACTCTGATTATTTGTTCCACAACCTAAAAAAATAAATACATAAAAATGATTCATACAAAATATAAAGTAATAATAAAACAAATGGACCTGCACTATACCTTTGAGAAAAGTAAAAATATGTCCTGACAAGTGTTTGCGGATAAGTGTTTCCAGATAAGTGTTTGCGTTAATGTTTGTCTGCGCACGCGCTGTGTGTTTTTGTGCACATATGTGCCGTTTATGTGTGTTTGCGCGCACACTAATGGAATCACTGCTGTAAAGTAAAAATAAATCAAATTAACCTGCACTTTACCTTTGAAAAGAATCGCGACAGAGCGTGCGTGTGTGTGTGTGCGTGTGTGTATGAAGGTGAGAGGAGAAGGGGAGGGTGTGAAGGTGCACGGTGTCACACACATAACGGAATCAGTGCAGGCTGACACAGAGAGAGAGAAAATGGATCTTTAACCTCTCTAATGACACTTGTTTTTCCTTTACACGCGGGAACACATGAGCAACAATATAATAAACAGTACACACGCTGTGCACACACAAACACAAAATAAAAGATGCTTTACATGCACACGTGGTCAGAGTGTTATAGTAAACAGTTCACGTGTGCACTGATGTTGATTATACCAGTGAGAGATGAGCACTAAGACCGAGCATGGGAGACGATTAGCGCAAGAGGGAGAAAAACTGTTGGCTCAGTTGTGATCACGTGACGCTCGGCATCAAAACAAGAAGCACATGCGTGCTACATGATACTCGTAAACCAAGACTGCTCGTTTTTTAAGACAAAACTTGTTAAAAAATGTTGCTCGTCTTGCAGAACACTAGCAAACTGCGTTATTCGCAGTCCGAGGTTTCATTGTATATTAACCATGTCCTCTGTGACCAATATTAAATAGCTTTAAAAGAGCAATAACAATCATGTGGAATTTGACATTTGTAAACCCCAAAGATTTTATTTTAAACGAGATGTAAGGTATTGCTATGTCACAAGTACTAGAAGAAAAAGCAGCTCTGAAGTTTGTGCATTATTATTATTATTATTAATAATATTTTCAAATGTTTTCAATTTAAAAAATATGCTTCTATATTTAAGGCATATTTAAAAGCCAAAGCTGACCAAAGTGCTCTACGGCTGAGAGGAATTTAGAAAGAAAAACATTTAAAAGAACACAGCAGGACACTTAACATTGCAGTACAAGGCAAATGAAATGAGACAAAATAAAATGCATAATTCTCTTTAACACCTAATTGGGTTGAATATGTGTGTTAGGAACCTCCACTAGAGGTCACTGTTTGTCTGTTTGTAGTTTTTGTTGGTCGATTCAGTTTCCCAGAAGGCACATCGGTCAGTGATGAGTAGCCCTGTGATGAGTGCTCACCTGAACCGAGGTGGCTCATTAAAGTTTCTATAAATAGCAGTTTGTTCTGGGAAACTGGGTTGAGCATTGTTTGTTGGACTGTTTGTGTATGTTTGTTTGTATGCCGTCTTGTGGGCATTCCTTTTTGTTTCTTTAAGTTTATATTTGGTTTATGTTTTGTAACCTTTTGTTTTCAGAGGGCTCTAGTTTTGTTTTCTGTATGTTCCTTGTTCTGATGGATTCATGGAGCTGCCTTGTTCAGTGTTTAGTTAGGTCGTGTCTCCTCCTGTGTAAGTACTGTTCTGTGTCTCCCCAGTGTCAGCCTTCTTGTGTAGTTCTTTTTCTTTTTAGTTTTGTGTAGCCACATGAGGGCCTAGCCGCTAGTAGGCCTTGGCTGCTAGTAGGGTTAGCTGCTAGTAGGGTTAGCCTCCAGTAGGCTAGCCTTTACTAGGATTGACTGCTAGTGGTTCTGGTCGCTAGTAGGTTAGCCGCTAGTTTTGAATAGCCTCATGTGTGCCTTGCCTCCTTGTGTTCAGTTACCCCCTATTATGTCAGTACTAACCTGGTTAGCTGCTAATCCCTTAGATACTAACCGAGTTAAGTCAGCATCCAGTGTCCCCATATTCCATGTAGCTACTAGCCTCACTAACCACTAACCCATCTGCTCTCTAATCCTGTCTCTGTCTCTCTAGTCTAGCCCTGTCTCGTCTCTAGTTCCCCTATGTGTTCTTAGTTAGCTCCAGCTCCATGTTTCCTTCTGTCAGTTCCCAGTGTCAGCTCCTGGTTCCCAGTGTCAGCTCCTGGTTCCCTGTGTCAGCTCCGGGTTCCCTGTGTTCAAGTTCTTGTTCCTGTGTTTTTCCTGAGCCCTAGTTTTAGTTTGAGTTTGTTGTTTTGGTTCCTTTGTTGGTTTGGTTGTCTAGTTTTGATTTTGTTTAAATAAAGACTCTTTCCGTTTAAAACCCCTCTGCGTGCATGCCTACCATATATGCCCACGGCACGAACATGAGCCGGTCTAGCCCTAGTATGACCAGCTAGACCCATGACAATGTGATAAGAAAACACAAAAGATTAGATACACTTATAATCCAAAGAGAAGAGATGGCTTAAGGCAAGATTAAGGCACTACACTACACTACACATTACATTTCAACTATATTTATTTTTTCTTATATTTTGTTATATATTTTCTATATTCTATTTTTATTCTACTATTTTCTTTTTATTGCTTGTACATTATGTAAAGTTTATTTCCATATTTCTCTAATAATCCTAATTGTAAATTCTCTTATTTCGCACTGTAACTTGCTTTTTGAAATCTTGAGGTCATCAGCAGTCGTCACTTCCTATTATACTATTTATGTGTATGACTGTGTATGTGACAAATAAAATTTTTATTTGATTTAAATTGATTCAGAGTTGATGCCGTCCTTATTTTAAAAGGCAGTAAGCAGTCGAGATGAGTAAAGAATGAGAAGAACAGAGGAATGTAATGAGGAAATGAGAGTAGAGAAAAAAGTATAAGTGAATGTGAGAGATGAATAAGATAAGAGTGTAGAAGAAGGGATGATGATGTGACAGGTAAAGACAGAAAAGCAGATGATCCTCCTGTACTTTCAGTTAATCATCATGGTATTATTTATATATTTTTTTCTCTGTTCATTTAAATTCCAGTTCATTAACACAAAATTTCACTAAATAAAATAACATTTTAATGAGATATTTTTTTTAAAGTTATGAATACTCAATTCATGTATGCTGTGATAGAAAAATAGTTTGTTAAGCACAAATGGGTAGTAGCTTGTGCCCCTTAGTCACATTGTTCACCTGGGCTTCTTTAAGGATTTTCACAAATTGTACTAGACAGAAAAAAAGGTATTTATAATAATTGTTTGAGACATGACTCAAAAAAACTACAAAGATTTATTGTCGTAGTGTCCAAAACATTAAGCACATTGATCAGTAATGACATTAATTAGATATAGAAGGAACAGGTAGCTCATTAAATGTTTACAGAAAATGTAAATAGTCATCCACTGAATCTTTATAAAAAGTGTAGAGGTGTATCTATGTCCTCATTGCCCAGATATTCTTGAAAGAAGTCTTGCACTTTTGGATCGAAAAGGTCTACATGGAAGTCTCTGGTATCTATACGTTCCCCACCGGTAACACATGTGTCCTCCAGACCCCAGCTGATGACTCCAACCTGAGCATGATGAATAAATATAATTATAAATCTTTTCTCTGTGAACTGTGCTTCTGGAACAATTTATATATTATAATCATTTAATTTTTCAACTTGTTACTATATATCTTCATTCTGAATCATTTGCATTGTAGAGACTTAATCAATAAACTGGGTTAAACATAAATTTTAAAAGAAAAGCTTTAACTTTAACCTGAATCATACGGTTTCTTTCCACAAATGTAGCTCCACCAGAGTCACCTGTTGAAAAATGTCACTTTAGTAAGAACATAATTTGATAAACTGATGTGAATGTTCACGGTACCTTACATTTATCTAAGAAAGATTCAATGGGATTAAATTTAAGGTAAGCATAAAGGATTTTCTGTTTTGCACACAAATATATTCTAATTCTACATTACATCATAAAGGTGAACCTGAATTATATTCTAATAAAAGATCATGGCATATTACCGCTGCAAGTAACGTCATCTATGTAGTTTTGTGAAGCTCCGCCAGTGCATAAGAACTTATCTGTAATCATCTTCTTTGATTTTTCTTGGTCGATTTTTAATATCTTTTCAGCCTGGTTAAAACATTCATCTCTCTATAGAAAGGAACAACAATAACATGGCATTAACAACTTTGTGCAGTGACACAATGCAGTGCCATACTTTAAACCTAAATTAGCTAGGCTGAAGACATTCAAATGCCACACATGTCACATATGTCACACATGTTAATCAATCAGGAGGTCTACTTGATCTTCATAATTGGTAATTAAACAGTAGTTAAAGGACGGATTTATTTCCATTTTTATATCAAAGCCAAATATTTATATTTGTTTTGTTAGTGATTGTTTTGACATTGCGCTTTAATTGCGTGAAATTGAGTTGACTTGAATTCAGTCATTGAATATAACTGGCCACCTAGAAGCTTCTAAAAGTCTTTAAATCACTTTCAAGTATCAAAAAGTATCTAAAAGGAGTCAGCATTGTGTACGTCAATTCTTGACCAATTCCAATTCTGATAAAGCGAAATGAAATTCCAATGTCTGATAATGATGTCTAATGCTCCCAGAACCGCTCTCTTTCACAATTTGATCCCAATGAAATCTGATATTGTCATCTTGGAATATGCCCATGCCATCAGGGAAATAAAATCCATTCATGGAAAAACCTGGTCAATCGACCTCATCTTTTGGGCACATACAGTAACATTGCTGAACTGAGACCTGACCAACAGAAGCAACCCCAGATCATAAATCTGCCCCACAGGCATATATGGTAGACTCTAGGAATAATGGGTGCAGCATTTCATCCACCTTTCTTCTTAGACCGATGTGGCCGTCACTCTAGAACAGGATGATCTGGACCACCAATTTTCCAATTAGTCCCACTGATAATTGTTTTTTATTAAGGCTACACTACTGTTTAGTCCAAGTCTTTTAAGTTCTCTTCGCATTGTGCATGTGGAAATACTCTTACTTTCACTATTAAACATAGCCGTAAGTTCTACCGTTGTTTTTTTTACAATTTGATTTCACCAATTGTTTAAATAATTTTCAATCATAAACATTGACATTTTTTTCCAACCACATTTCTTCCTCAAAGATGATGGTTCACCACTATCCTTCTAGGTTTAATATTGCATTGTATATTTCTTAACCCAATGTTGAAATGAAAACTTGTTTTCTTTGCTTGATGCAGGACAATAATTTGACCCTTCTGAAATAGAGTAACGTCTTTAACATGAACACAGGATATGTCTTTCCTTTAACTAACTTGGTGCTGCTCACTCACTCATCATCTATACCGCTTAATCCTGTATTCAGGGTCACGGGGAGCCTGGGACTCAGGACACATGGCAGGGTACACCCTGGACAGGGTGCCAATCCATTGCAGGGCATACAGACATACACACATACACTCACACACTACGGGCAATTTGGGAATGTCAATTAGCCTAACCTACATGTCTTTGGACTGTGGGAGGAAACCGGAGAACCCAGAGGAAAACCACCAAGCACGGGGAGAACATGCAAACTCCATGTTCATGCACACAGAGACGGGAATCAAGCCTGGCCGGGGATCGAACCCGGACCCTGGCGGTGCAAGGCGACAGTGCTAACCACTACACCACCGTGCCGCCCAACTTGGTGCTAGCTGAATCATATTAATCTCTTCAGTAATTATCCAATGGAGGGCCATTAAATCCAGGTTGTGACTGTTTTTAGTTTGGATTTCTGTTTAATTTTTGCGGCAGTATAGTTTTTTAATTTACTGCCAACATAAACAATGTACAGTGCTATGAAAAAGTATTTGCCCCTTCCTGATTTAAATTTTTTTTTATTTCATATTTGTCACACTTAAATGATTTATATCATCAAACACATTTTAACGTCAGAAAAACATACCCGGAGTAAATACAAAATGCAATTTTTAAACAATGATGTCATTTATTAAGGGAAAAAAGCTGTCCAAAACCGCCTTGCCCTATGTAAAAAAGTTATTGTCCCCTAAACCCAATAACTGGCAATGAGTTTTTCACATCGCTGCGGAAAAATTTTGACCCTCTAATCTTTTCAAAATAGTTTTAATTTAGCCAGATTGGACAGTTTTTTTAGTATGAACAATCTGTTTAAGGTCATGCCAGGCATCTCAATCGGATTTAAGTCCGGGCTTTGACTAGGCCACTCCAAAAACCTAATTTAGTTTTTTTCAGAGTCATTCAGAGGTGGACTTGCTGAAGTGTTTAACATCAATGTCCTGTTGCATAACTCAAGTGCAGAATTCATGGTTCTATCAATTATGGCAAGTTTTCCAGGTCCTGAAGCTCCAAAGCAGCCCCAGACGATCACACTAGTACCACCATGTTTGACTGCGGATATGATGTTCTTTTCACGAAATGTTGTGTTAGTTTTATGCCAAATGTAACAGGATGCAGACCTTCCAAAAGTGAAATATAATATTATATGTATAATGTGCCCTGCAATGGATTTTCACTCTGTCCAGGGTGTACCCTGTCCTGTGCCCTAAGTCTCCTGGGATAGGCTCCAGGCCCCCCCTGACTCTGAATACAGTATTAAGCGGTGTTGATGATGAGCGAGTGATGATTATATGCATAATATACATATAATATTTTCCCAAAAGTCTTGGGGATCTTCAAGATGATTTTGGCAAATGTTAGATAAGGCTTTGTGTTCTTTTTGGTCAACAGTGGTTTTCGCCTTGGAACTTTACCTTGGGTGGCCAGTCTCTTTTTTATTGTTGAATCGTGAATATTGACCTTAATTGAGGCAAGTGAGGCCTGCTGTTCTTTAAATGTTGTTCTGGGTCCTTTTAAGAGCTCCTGGATGAGTCATCATTGTGCTCCTGGAGTAATTTCGCAGGGTGGACACTCTGAGAAGGTTCAACACTGTTCCATGTTTGTCCAATTGTGGATAATGGCTCATACCATGGTTTGCTGAAGTCACATAGAATTAGAAATGGCTGTGTAACACTTTCCAGACTGATACATGTTAATTAATTTGAAGTTTTTTAGATCATGGCATGATGTGTTGATTTTTGAGATCTTTTAGTGTGCTTCATTTTGTCAGGCAAGTTCTATTTAACAGATCTGGCAGGAATTAGCTCTGGGTGTGTCAAATGAAATTTTACTCAGCTTTCCAATTACTTTTTCACAAATGGTCAGGTAGGACATTTTTCCCCATAATAAATGAAAACATCTTTTTTTATATATATAATTTTTTGTTAAAAAAAAAAGAGAAAAACCCTTAGAGTTAAAACATTATTTATCATCTTTGTGTATCCCAGCTGTATGACACTATACATTTACCTGATGCTTCTGTCTGATTTGGACATCTTGTTTTGGTTTTTGTCCTCTCTTTTCTAAATGATGTGTTATGAAATGTGCTTTCACCAGATCACTGTTCAACAGCACTTCCCCTGTAAACGAACAAAATAGATGATTGTACTGTATGTTTCATTATTATACTTTCTTCCTGTCTCTAAATGTATAACATATACGTTGTACAATAGCTAGAAAAAATTGTGTTGCATTAATAGATTAAAAGGTTTTTAACTCACTATGTTTTKCACATGTTGCTTCACTAGCAGACAGTTGTAGAGCCCCATTCGTCTCCTGAGTGCAGGGAATACAGATAGGTCTAAAACACAAAGAATAATGAGTTATGGCAMCTGCAGTCTCTCATTCTTAAAGGTCACCATTAATAAAGTGCCTTTTTTTTTACCTTTATTAGTAAAACTGCATCATAATTATTCTGTCACAGCGTGAGCCTGTGATGGGCGCGCGCCCAAATCTATTATCGCAGGTACGCAAAGGGGCGTGGCCGCCAATTCGGGCCGGTTGGCGATAATCAACGTTTATAGAATCTCGGGCTTGAAATTATGAAAGCAAGCCGCGGAGCTAGAGTGGCAAACGAGCGGGGCGATATGACGCGCCCCAGAGACTTTAAAGAGAAGACTGGAATTCTGCCCTTTGATCTCCGCGCTGACGACAGCGCGGGAAAGAACTGCGCGAGCTCCCGCGCCGCCAAAAAGGGAATGGCCGCTTGAAGGACTGCGTTAAACTCCCCAGTGCCAGCCGGGAAATCTGCCCAGCCGACGGACGTGAGCGAGGACTCCCGCCTGAGGCCGGTGTTCTATCAATTCATCCTACTCATCATTATTTCCTACCCAGCCATTCTGCCCATGCGCAGTAAAAATACGTCACGCTTAAATTCATTTTGTGTTAAATTCATTCTGTGCGAATTTACTGAGGTATTTCATCGTTTTGTGCTTTTAATTGACATTTGATTTGATTCACATGCGTATATTTAACAGTTGACCTGTGAACTGAAGGGTAGGAGTGATTCTTTTTTTTAATCGTTTGTACCCATGTTAAAACTATAGGAATTACATTCTGATGAAGTACCGTCATGTGTCAGAATCTGCTGCCCATGTTAAAACTGAGTATTGCATTATTTTTTTTTGCAGTCTTATGTCCATTTGGATAATTTTGGACAGACCAGCGGGAGACGAACCGTTTAGGGAGCGTGCAGGAGGGCTGCCTCCGCGTGCTCCGCTCTGCCACTCCGCCCACCGCAACTTTTCGCAAGCTGCGTGCGCGCATGCCAGTGGGGCAATCCCCCCGGACCTGCACGTGCATCTTTTCACATCATCTCTTCGCATTCTTTCAATCCTCCCTCCTTTAACGCTCTCCTTCCCCATTTTTCCTAAATTATTTATCCTTTTACCTTTAAGGTTACCTTTAAGCCCCGTGTCCATACTTCATGGTGTCGCCCGTGTACATACGGTCGAACCCGTTAGACTCTCATATACAGTAAGTCTCTGTTATAAGAGCTTATAAGTGTGTATTTATTTCAGGCAAATTTGCTTTTGCTCGATAAGATGTTGAATGAGCATAAATGACTCACCTGATGTCTGGACTGACTTGCACACTTTTCTTTAACTGAATGAGCGCCACGTCGTATTCATAAAACTCTGTTATATTCTCTGCTGCCTTCTTTGCGATGTTGTAGTCGGGATGAAGAAGGAACCTCTCCACCTCTAATTTTCCAATATCTAATAATAATAATAATAATACATTAAAAGAATATCTATATTTATCTGGTTTGGTTGAAAAATTATTTTTGATTTATTAGCATCACACATGTTCTATTTATGGTTTCTAAAACTTTCTATCTATTATTTTCAACAAAAGAGCCTGATTTGCTAGAGTTCAGTCACATTGTTAAGTAGCTGGTTTTTCAGACCACCATACATACAAGTGCGTGCTGTGAGTGCATATGATACCTCTATAATCAGGTGCTGCCAGTAGAATTTTGTCAGGACTATCATCAAACCTGAAGCAATGGGCAGCAGTTAGAATAAACCTGGGAGTGACCAGTGATCCTATACAGTTTGCTGTGCCATGCTCATGCTGATACAACGAGAAAGAAAGAAAAATGATTCAGGCAGCAGCCAATATTATTCATAACATATTTAATACAAAAAAAATATGTTAACTAAACTGCAAACCACTAATGTTATAAAACATTTATGTATAATAAAAACAAAACATACTGATTTATATCAGTCCCAGAATAAAGAAATGTGGATAGCAGCAAAATAATGACGAGAGCTGGCAAGTGTGAACTGGCAGGTGAAAAATTGGGAGAAATAGAGCAGGTGGGTAAAAACAAATCTTACAGTTATTGAAATCTTTATCAGCCAAGGGTATGTGTAACGATAGGTTGATCTAAGATCAGGGTCATAGTAGTCTTTGTAGAGTCCACACAGAGCTATACTAGTGCTCTCATCTAAGGAGGAAACACATATAGTAAAGTGTTCACACACACACACACACACAATGAAGATACACCACTAAAATATTTAATTACTATGGATCAAATTCACAGGTATTTTGCTGATTTTATACACAATAACTTAAAAAAAAAACATAAATACCAATCATTTCATCTAAAGTTTTTCCAACGGCCTCCATGTCTTGTAGTATGAAAAAATACTTCTCATGGGTGTCTCTTTTGGTCACCCACTCATCGATTTTGCCTTTCTCAACATCCTCACCCACTCCAAATGCATACAGATCTGTAACATAAACAGGTGTCTATTAGAATTTCCATATAGTATTTCAATTAACTTATCTTTTTATTATTATATTATTGCCTGTTGACATTCAACCTTTAAAAACATTTAGCTGCCTCTTGGTCCAGGTTACTGCTTATGTATGAAGATACTTATCCAATTTAAAAGGCTACCTTGCAAGGGTATTAAATAATATAAGAATCTGCTGTAGCAGGAAAGATTAGCATTGACAGATTCACTTCCATTGGTCATATATATCTACTTTTATTATAAATTGATCTTAAAAAGCATTTATGTTTTAGTTACCAAGATATTTATCCCGTTTTTCATCATTATTGATAACTGTTTGCCTGATTTCGTCAACCACAGGTGTGGGATTTCCTCCCATATTGGCAATACCTGTAGACATAGTGAAATATGGACCACTGTTACTAATAATAATAATAATAATAATAATAATATAAGGCAGTAACATTAAATCAACATGGAATATACAAAGAAGGATCTAATACCATCAGTGAACATGATTACGACTTGCTGTGTCTCATCAAATGTTGTCTTATTATGCGCCTTCTCGAAACTGATACTGTCTCGTATAGCTTCATAAGCTTTTCGAATGTTGGTTCCTGATTTCTGTCCTTTATCTGTCAACAAACAACAAAATTAAACTAGGGTGATACAGTATTTTTAATACATCAATAAAAAACACTTAGTTGATTAACCATTTAAATACTCGCAATGTATTGTTTTAAATTGCTTTATTTTTCTCCAGACTGTCATGAAGCAGCCTTCCTAACATGTCACATAATGTTTATTTATCTGTTAAGAACAATACATCAATGAATACCATTTAAAGGCCATGTACAGTATGTGAGATATATATTATAATGAACTGTATCAGTGCATCTCCAGGGTAAAACTCACCTTCATATTTATAATTATCTAGCAATGTGAGAACGTCTTTTAACGTTGTTTCTTTCCTCTTGTAATCAGTAATATTAACAATTTTTGTCACATCTGTGGCAAAAATGATGATTTCATAATTTGGAGCAACCTCATAATAGCTTATCTGTTGGAGAAATTTTTTTTTTTAAAGAGCCATCATAATTAATGCATCAGTCATAAACATTCAGACCTGGAATGTTGTCATAGGAAATGAGTAACAGCCGTACACTAAAAATGTCCATATTAATAGTTTAGAACTTCATTTTGAATAATAAGATCTGGACTTTACAGCTTACAAATGTTTCCATACCATAATAAACCTATTGGAGTAAAATAATAAAAAAAATATCAGCAAAATATTGGTACAGCAAAAGTAAACCGAGTACAAAATTGAGCCTGAACGAGGTACACCTGGAGGTATGTTTATATAAAGGGTTGAAAGAAAGAAAGAAAGAAAGAAAGAAAGAAAGAAAGAAAGAAAGAAAGAAAGACAAGCGCACAGAAAGTGAAGAGACAGAGGCAAAGCCCCAGCCATTGCTCCCCTAAGACGCCAGCGAAAGCGAGAGAGAAAGAGAGAGAGAGTGAAAGAGAGAGCGGCACGCTGCAGTTCAGCATGCGTGCTCAGTTTAAGTTATTAGTGCAAAGCACAAACTCTTCCTCTCCTCTCTATAAACCCTAGGTAAGGGTTTTTGTTTTAGTTTCCAGAGCCAGTCCGTTCTCGCTTATTTTGTGTTTTCAGTTTTCTTTTGTTTCCTTTTAAGTTTCCTAATAAATAATCCCATGCCATCTCCAAACGAGAAGGTCTTCCCGTGCGTATCATAAGCACTCTCACAAACTGCTATTTCGTTGACTCCCCTCTAAAGCCCTGCGTCAGCGCTCTTATCATTAAAAACATCTCAACACCTACAAATTTGAGTTTTAACTTATCATACCTTTGTTATGAGTTTCTTAATGACCTCCTTTGACGTATTAAAATCTATCTCCTCTATGCTGTCAGATGCATCCAGGGCAATGTAGATGTCAAGTTTTCCTCCCTTTTCCAAACGAATTTTCTTTCCAGCTTGAACTGTTTTGTTTTTTTTTAATAAAGAAATGGTTATTTATAACCATTCAGTATAACCAGTCAGTATAAAACAAAGTAATTGACAAGTCATTTATTAAAATGGACATGAACATGTGGATTCCTACTATACCCGTTTCCTCATTAATGGTTAAAGTAGTCTTTAGAGAGCTGCTAAAAGCCTCTGCTACTTCTTCAGGAGTGTCGTATGTATAATCGGCTAAAATGAAGAAAAGAGCATTATGTTCAAATACCAGCAAGCCGAGATCAGACAAAAGAAATATGATTTCTGTATTACAGTATTGAACGTTGGAGTGCACTCTGGTGTCTGTGATACTATCAGGATGCTCACCATAACACTCCGGCTCTTTTCCTGACCATTCGCCACCATCCTGACACACACGCACTTTAGAACCGATTAGTTTTAGATTTTTGGCACAGGTGTAGGTAACTTTGTCATCAATGTTGAAAATGTGACCTTCTCTGCTGGCACCTGGTGGAGTGCCGGGGTCTGGGCAGTGATCAGCTGGGGATTGAGTTTATGTTATTATCAGATCTGGCTGTCATTCTCATAATACTTTCATTCAAATTGGATGAGAAATGTATGAAAGTATTATTAATGAAGTTAATGAATTAATGGAGTTGAAACTCATCACTTACTGTTATGACTACAGATTGGCGTGCCACCGCTCCACTTGCCATTGACCTGACACACACGGGTGGCAGATCCTCGAAATGTGTAATCAGAATTACATTTATAGGTGGTTGTGTCATTCACATAGTAGAGCGGTTTAACAGGTTGCACAGCACCATTCTCCAGAACATTTGGATTAGGACAAGTGATTTCTAAAAGAGTCAGGACAAATTCAGCCATTTGTAAAGGACAATTTGGTGAAGGTGAGCTGTTACAGAATGGTTTGTTACTTACTCTTGCACACTGGAGGTTTTTTGGTAGGTATGGGATCCCACTCGCCTCTGTCACATTCACGTTTTTTTAGAGGAGATGGATAAAACCCCTCTGGGCAGATGTATCTCAGTATACTAGCATCATTATACCCTTTGGAGAGAATGTAACGGCCCCCAGTGATAGCCAAATTACTGTCAGGGCACTGAGATGGAGACGGAGCCCCTAAAAAGAAACAGATAATTAGCACTAATATTTGGGCGGTGGGGGGGGGGGATATAGTTAAAATTTTGGTTTTCAAATTTTATTTATTTATATTTTTTTATTTTACATAAAAAGGTAAATAAGTAAATGTTAAAAATAAAGCAGGGCAATACAGCCCATTTTATGTTTTTGTGCTTTTTTTGTAATATTATTACAAATTTAGATCATTTAAGCATCTACTTCACTACAATTAAAAGAAAAAAAAACTTTGTTTGACCTCTATTCAGTTGTCAACTAGTTTACAAATAAGTAGTATTATAAATTGCAATATAGCAAAAATAAAAAAAACATCTACAAGTAATTTGTGATTACAATTTCATAGTAATTGTTAAAAGTTAACATATTCTGTGGACTGATTGTCTAAACTCATTTTAGTTTTAAATGCTTAGCTCCTTTACTGTAAATATTTTAAGATGTTATTCCAAGACAAATATATTATTTTTGACCTATGCGAATATAAATTAAGCATGAAAAAAAGTAGATAGTAAAGACAAAATCAATAATCTTACCGTATAGAAAGGGGCAATGGCTTAAAATCACCAAAAAGAATGAACTCCAAAACTGAACAGACTGCATGTTGTCGTTGCAGCCTTATTGTAAATATGATGAAAAATAAGAAACTAACAGAAAATTTAGTTGAGTCATACTTATGAAGTGGTGGGCGGAGTGGGTCACTTGGTGGGCAGAACTAAAATCACATGGTCACTGTTTAACTGCAAGTCAAATAAAGAGGATCATTGACCAACAACGCATAAAGTGATTAGCCATATCTTTATAAGTCATATAAAAGGGGAAGTAACGAAATGTTAAATATCAAAATGATAAAATAAATAATTAAAATGTGTGCATATCATTGAAAAATTGCAACTAAGGTCTGGGGGGGAAATAAATAAATAAACAAAACTAGCTTAAATTAATAATATTTAAAAATATCTTTTACATTACTTCTCTGGTGATCCAATATGTTAGGTTGATGGAAGGTGCTGAGGTTTTGGAGCATTGGGACAGAAATTATTACTGAACATCAGGGCTGGGAAAATGAATAATTATTACTAATTATTATAAAAATAAAAATAAAAAGAATTGAACGTAGTTACTATAGTATAATATAATATTATCTTGGGGTATTATTGAAATTAAACAATTGTACTCATATTTAATCACATTTACAGTATATTAGCAAACAACACAGAGGTATCTTCTTCATTTAAAATGTCAGTTAAAGCATGTTAACTTTTATTGATTTGCTAACATTAATTATATTTAACTTGTTTTCTTTGCACATTCAATATTAGGTAAGCATCGAGTTATGGTGTCATCCAACCATCCATTGTCTATACCGCTTATTTTGTGTGCAGTCATGGGGGCCAAAGCCTATCCTAGAGGACAAAAGGCAGGGTACACACTGGATGCGTTGGCAACCCATCACAGAGCACAAGCACACACATACGCACAATCATAAACTATGTGCAATTTGGAAACACCAAACAGCCTACATTGAATATCTTTGGACCGTGGCTGAAAAATGAAGTACCTGCAGGAAACATGCAAGCACGGGAGAACATGCAGATTCAACAAGACCCTGATCAGGATAAAATGGTTAATTATGCTCAATGAAAGGATTAATGGTCAAATCACTCATTTCAATTTAACAACATTAATTCTGTCCAAAAATATTTTTTCAAGGAAAGTATTTGGAGGCATTTGTATAGGAAGAGTTTTATTTGAATTAAATTTCTTCTTAAAGTAGGTTTTATGTAGTGATCTTTCACATTTATTATGTGCTTGCAAATAATTAGGAATTTTAGGAAACAGTGAGCTTTCACATTTATTATGTGCTTGCAAATAATTAGGAATTTTAGGAAACTGTTTAAGGGTTACATTTTAAAAATATATATGTTTTACCATTTATTTGTTTTTTTCTTATTGCTCAATGTAAATAGAGATGTTCCCAGTATACAAGGGTGTGAATTTTAGGAAACGTTTGGTGAAACATGCTGACACAACATGCAACCAGATGTTACCACAACAAAACATGCAGAGCTGAGGGAGATAGTTTTGCAATGTAAAGGAACTTCCATCTTTGCATATTTTTTTTTTTATAAACAAGGATAAGCACTAAGGATAGATTGACAAGAAACCTATTGATGTCCGCATGTTAAAACAAAAATATATACTTGAAATATAAAAATCCAAACTAACAGCAAAGATACCCTAAAAAGGTAAGTAAACTCTTGCGAAAAGTAAACACAGTAAAAGTTCCACAAAAACAACACACACACTTCTCATCCTAATTCCCGCAATCCACACAATCCTGCGCCAACTGTTGATAAAGCATTCTGGTATGTTTGTTGAGCAGACTGAAGTACAAAGTCCCAAAAACTTTGGGGTCAGTAGCAATTCCCATCATTAACAGGATTACACAACAGAACAAACGTAACTTACAGAGACATAGAGTGGATTCTCAAAATGGTATATGGTCTTAGCTCTTATCAGCAACATAAAGCATACTTGAAAATTATTATTATTATTATTATTATTATTATTATTAATATTCAATCTTTATTTTTACATTTTACATTACTCAGACAATGTATGGAGGGCTGAGAAAATTTAGAAGAAAGGGATATCTTGCTTTCCACTATATTTTGGAGCATGGCATTTGAGCACAAGAGCATAAATGAGTTCAGCAGCTGGTGTTAGGGAGGGACATCTGGCACACAGTCAGAATTTCAGTTTATCCCAAAATGATCATAAGTAAGGAGATTTCTGAAACTACTAAAATTGTGTTAAGAACTATAAAACTCATTATTAAATCTTGGAAGGATTATGCTGAACTATCATCTTCAAGGAATTTTTTTTTGAATGATCATGATTGAAGATCACTTAAACAACTGGTGAAATCAAACCATAAAAAACAGCAGTAGAACTCAAAGCTAGGTTTAATAGTGAAAGCAAGAGTAATTCCAAATGTACATTGTCAAGAGATCTCAAGGGATTGGGACTAAACAGCTGTGTAGACTTAAGAAAACCACTTATCACATCAGGGATGCAAATCGGAAAACTGGTGGTCCAGATTTACCTTGCTCCAGAGTGATGTGCAAATCAATATATGAAAAGGGGCAGATGAAGCGATGCACCCATCATGTCTAGTGCCTATGGTACAAGCCTCTGGAGGCAGTGTTATGATCTGGAGTCAATTCTGTTGGTCAGGTCTATGTTCAGCAACGTTATGTGCTCAAAAACAAGGTCAGCGGACAACCTGAATCTATTGAATGGCCAGGTTTTTCCATAAATAGATTTTCTTTCCACCTGATGGCATGGACATATTTCAAGATGACAATGCCAGGATTCATCAGGCTCAAATTGTGAAAGAATGGTTCAGGGAGCATGAGACATAATTTTCACATATGGATTGGATTAATGGATTAATCTCATTGACAATCTTTGGGATGTGCTTGAAAAGACTTTTTCATCATCAATGTAACATTTGGACAGCAATTAAGGCAACTCTGGACTGAAATAAATGGCGTGACATTGCATAAGTCTATCAAAATTATGTCATGAAGAATATGTGGGAAGTATTTAAAGCAAACGGCTGTCCAATGGAATATTAGCGTGTGTGACTTGTTTTGGGCGAACAGTGGAGATGCTCTCGACCATTGCATACTTTTTAAGTATTCTTACGTTCACAATGTTTTTAAGGACTCATTTTTGTGCAAAGCATTCATGACACATGAAGGCTTTCAAAGCCTTATATTTTGCAAATTTTAAATAAATATTCTTGTCACTTTAACTATGGTTACTTTAATATTACTTACAAACATTATTAATGCTATGACCCCTTTTCTGATGGACATCTGTGATTTGTAGGTCTTGGAGAACTACTGTTGCCGAGTGGTTACGGAATACTTGACACTTTGTCATTTTGACATCCTTAAACTTTTCCACAGCTTTTTCCCCTCCTCAACTACAAGATACAAGAACAGTAACTATACTAATAACTATACTATAACTATACTAGTAATAAACTGTAACAGTATGTTTTATATTGTTTGCTATTGTACAGTTCTCTCAGACCGACCAACTAATAACCAACGATGAACAAACCAGCACAGGTGTGCAGATGTATACAGATTGTAGATCACTCACTCATCGTCGTCTATACCGTTTATCCTGACAGGGTGCCAATCCATTGCAGGGCACACACACATACACACTCATTCACAATCTATGTGTATGCAAACCCCCTGCACACAGAGCCCAAGGCAGGAATCGTACCTGGAACCTGGATGTGCAAGGCAGCAGTGCAAACCACTAAGCCACCGTGCCACCCTCAGTGTACATTACAAGAGTTTAAACTCAATTAAAAAAACACTGGGTATAGTTTAAATACACTGTGTCATAACAAAGCTTTTTGGCTATCCGTCTCCACAAATTTTTTATTTATTTTTTTTTTACTTATTGTCTTTGTATTTTTTGCCTTTTTATTGTAATAAGCTACATTAGCTGGTCCATTTTCTGAACATTTCTTATGCAACAAGCTGCATTTTGATTGGTCGCCGGAGAAAAAGTGCTAAAATTGCCCCGGGGTGTGAAAAGAAAATATCACTTTTCTCACTGAACATTTCTGTCTTTGATGTTGAAATATTTTGTTGTTGTTGGTCTTTCAGCTACTTCGCCACAAGGGGTCGCCACAGCAGGCCATCAAGTCCACGCATGCAAGTTTTTGTCCATAACACATCTTTTACACCTTTACAACTTACATCTTTTTTTAGTGTCAGTAGTAGTAGTAGTCCTAATCTACTTGTATGTTGCTTTTACTGCAATTGCTGAATCTTTGATAGATTTGAAAGACCTCCATAGTTGCTAATTCCGCTTATAATATTTTGGCCTCTTTTCCTTTGAAGTTGCTTGAAAATATTTCGCGTTTGCAAAAGAATGGTTGTTTGACAGGAATATCTGACAAACTACTTTTTTTTCTTTTTTTTTTACATATATGGTCTCCTTTCTCCCCCAAATTAGACCCACTTCCAAACACCCCCAAGTGGACCAGAATAGAGAGCTGTTATAGGTCTACAGCCCTGTCCTTGTCTCCCAACTAGAGAAAAATCCTGTCGTTCAAGCTGGATCTCATCATATTACATAAGAAAGCCACCAACAAAGTGGTCCATGTATGGAAAAATACTGCTTTATCCTATATACGTACAGGGTAGCGGGTGGCCTGGAGCCTATCCCAGGAGACTTAGAGCATAAGGCGGGGTACACCCTGGAAGGGTAGCCAATGCATTACGGGGAACATACACATACAAACACTCATTCACACCTTATGGGAAAATTGGGAACATCCAATTAGCCTAACGTGACATTGGACTGTGAGAGGAAACCGGAATATACAGAGGAAACCCACTAAGCACTGGTATAACATGCAAACTCCATGCATATAGACCCAAGGCGAGACATGGCGGCAATTGAAAACTTAAATGTTAATTAATATATATAATAAAAATATATGTTAGTATATTATATAGTTAGTTAATATAATATATAACTGTTGCAAGGCTAAGCTCAAGGATATGTTTTGTCACTATGATCATACATCAAAGTAGGAGCATATACTTTTCATCTAAAGATTTTTTTTTTCATGAAAAAAATCTGATTCACAACAACATCAATATCTTGTAGAATAAGTGAAATCATGAAAGGAAATCACTATATAATGAGAAAGAAATATCAGTCACCACAAACAATGCCACTGTGTAAAAGTGTTTCATGTGAAAATAGAGAAATTGTTCTTGTGCCAGAGGTCACTAGATGAAGAGTACAGGACACTGTAAAAAGGTATCTCAGATATTTAACTGTATTACTTTTTTATTTTTTTTATTTTTAGAAATGTCAATTTATTTTGCAATTTTATGCAAAGCTTTTAAGTCTGTGATTGGTGTGAATCGTTTTATAACAATAATTGACAAAAAGTGGACATAAAAACTGATCACATCTAATAATTAATTGACATAATTGAAAACCATGTGGAAGAAATTTTGTAAATAGTAAATTTTATCATCATTGGTGTTACCAGGAAGAAAATAACACAAATTATTAAATATGTAAATAAAAATGCACTATGCTCTTTTTTGTGTATTTATAAAGTTTAGAAGCAACATATTGGTATTAAAGAAGCTCTAGGTGTGAAAGAAGAAATATATTTCAGAAGATTTTTATCAAACAAATTCCAGCTTTTCTGTAGAATGACCCCAAAAAAAGTTTATTTTTTTGTGTGTATGTTTTTTTATGATGTAGGCTAGTAATACATTTTTGCTTCATTTTATACTAATACTACATTACATGGTTTTGATATATTATTTCCCTTCCGGTTTGTACGCCTACTCCTGTCCACAAAAAAATATATATAAAAGGTGTGTTATAAAAGGTGTGTTAAAACTTTTGACTGGCTTTTAATTCAATGTTTTGTCTTTAGTGATTTATTTTCTGCAGTCTAGGACAATACTGGATCTTTTCAAGTTAACGTTAGCTTTCTGAACATTACATACTGTACTATAATAATATTAGACTTGTGTGGGCGCGCGCACTATGACGTGTGCACGCGACAGTTTGAAACTCGCGCGTTGTTTGAAACACTTTTGGCATTAGCTTAACAACAGAAGTAACAACATCAACGGTCAGGTGTTATTTTAAGGCACGAAGGACAGCTGTTCTGGAAGTTCTCACAAAAACGGTATGGTCAAGTGCATTTGCATAATCATGAAGACCATCCCAGAAAAGCAAGACCAAAACAACCTCAAAAATCACCAATTAACATTATATTAATTACCATATATGACCAATTACCATAAATGTTAGCTTTCTGAAATTACATATAATAACAATAATAATAATGGACGTTTTGAAGTTGCTTGAGTGTTGCCAGCCATAGTGGGCGTGTGCACCATGACGTAGCTCCCGGCAGTTTGAAACTCGCGCGTTACTGAAACTGCGCGGGAGTTCACGCGGACAGGTCTCTAACACACTGTAGGTGAGTGTTTTTCATATCATGTCTCATATATATATATATAACCTCGGGTCAAATAACGGTGTATAGCATATCAAATCGGAGCTTAATTATAACACCCTTTTTTAAAAAAATAAATCAAATGAGTTTACTCGTTCTATGGCGTGAGATTAATGATTTTGGCGGGTAAACGAGAGCGCGCTTGTAGCACTTTTTTATTATTATTAAATGAATGCTCTAAAGGGACATTAAGTGTCTGAATGCATGGAATGAAAATTGTGTGTATATACAGGTGCACCTCAATAAATTAGAATATCATCGAAAAGTTGATTCATTTTTCAGTAATTTAATTCCAAAAGTGAAACTCATATACTGTATTATATAGATTCATTCCACACAGAGTGATATATTTTAAGTGTTAATTTCTTACAATTTTAATGATCATGGCTTACAGCTAATGAAAACCCAATTAATTTATTTCAGAATATTACTTACAACCAATTTTTTAAAAATGTTATACTACTGAAAATATGAACATGTACAGCACTGAATACTTAGTCGGGGCTCCCTTTGCATGAATTACTGCAGCAATGTGGTGTTGCATGGAGGCGAACATGGAGGCACTGCTGAGGTGTTATGGAAGCCCAGGTAGCTCTGATAGTGGCCTTGATCTCTTCTGTGTTGTTGGGTCTGGTGTCTCGTCTTCCTCTTCACAACACCCTATACATTCTCTATGGCGTTTACGTCGGGCGAGTTTGCTGGCAAATCAAGTACAGGGATAAAATGGTCCTTAAACCAGGTATTAGTACCTTTGGCAGTGTGGGCAGGTGGCAAGTCCTACGGGAAAATGAAATCAGCATCTCCATAAAGCTGGAGCAGAGAGGGAAATATGAAGTGACTCTCCATACCACCACTGACTGTGCAAACTTTACACTTGACCTCAAGCAGCTTGGATTCTGCGCCTCTCCTCTTTTCCTCCAGACTTTAGGACATTGATTTCCTAATCAAATGCAAAATTTACTTTCATCTAAGAAGAGGACATTGTCTCTGGTTCAAGAGTGACTCGACACAGTTGTAGCCCATGTCCTGGATGCGTCACCATGGTGAAACCATGAGTCTCCAATATTGAACTTTTTCCAAATAATGTAATTTAGATACTGAGATACTGAATTTTGTGTTTTCAGTAGGTTTAAGCCATAATAATCAAAATTAAAAGAAAACAGTTGTAATAAATCAGTCTGTGTGTAATGAATGTATATAATAAATATTTATTAAAAATTAGAAAAAACATTTTTTTTTTTATTAAAAGGGTATAAAAATACTTGACAACTTTTTACTTTTTTAATTGAATTACTGCAATAAGTCGACTTTTTGACGATATTCTAATTTATTGAGATGCACCTGTATATGCACTACCATCAAAAGTGCGTGCGTCTGTGTAATAATGGAAGTTTAGATTCTGTTTAGAGTACTGTATATAGCATGGAACCATGGCCTTGTTGTGGCATTCATGTCATCAAAGAGAGAAGAAAAGATTCCCCCAAATGCAGGGCTTCAAAATTCTGAAAAACACAATTAAAAACAATATGTGGCTCACAAACCATGCCACTTAGCGTCTATATTTTTCAAACTATTTCATGCTGCACCCTTGTGTGTTGGAATAGGGTTCATCTTAGTTTATCAGAAAAGTGCTAATGCAGGTGACTATTTCCACCACACTCTAGTTCATAGATGAAACAACAGCAGCTGGTCTTTCAAGATTAACAGGCAGTGTGCTGAACGGATAGCATGTGAACATGAAATGAGGAAGTAAAATGAAAACTTCAATGTAGCAATATAGTTATTATAGAATCATCTTAATAACAAAATGGTAACGTATGAGCAAAACGCTTGACTAAGTTGTTTGCGCTTATTTAGTAGTGTAAAGCTGTGAATTAGAAAAGGCAGGTCTGTGTTTTACTGTGAAAAAATAGGAAACTTAGACAACTATTTCAGTGGCTAGTATAAATAGCAAGGGGTTGCTAAAGTCTAAATAGCAAGAACTATTTAAGCTGTCTGCTAATTTATCTGAGCTAAATAACAAATCTGTCAACCTCGGAACTACAATAGATATAAATCAGATTTGTAATTTATTCATTTCTTTAGCTTATTTTATGGACTACAATGGAACTTAATTAGAATGAACTGCTATGCATGGTATAACCATGTCCTGTACTGTAAACCATGTACCATAGCATGGAAGAATGTACAATTGGACTATCATGGTACCTATACTATGGTAAAATTTACATCTGATACCCACTGAAGTGCCATAGTACCTACCCTGGTACCCTTTGAAGCTCTATGGTGCCTGCCATGATAAAGTCTGAAGTACCATTGAAATAGTATAGTATATTATGTTATGTACTATAGTTTACCATAGTAAAAATTTCTTATGGTCATGCGACTGTAAGCAGAAATTATTGCAGTAAAATGTAGGACTGGTGAGAATGTATCTGGGAGAATCTGGGATTGAGTTTGTATTTTATATAATCTTCAAAACCCTTTTTGTTTTGTTTTGTCATTATAATATTAGTGCACTATATAAGATTACGTTTTCCGACAAGAGAGTGTATTCACAATGGAAGAATGTGTTCTTTCTGGTGGTATGACATGCTGTCTTATTAACATCATGAGCAAGGCGGGCAGGGGAATTATGTGTAGTTGCTTTAAGTGAAAACAGGAACCAACTTGTTTCACAAACACTGCACATTAAATATTACTGTAAATGGATGTTTTGTAAGTTACACACATTTCTTTTTTTACTTTTGGGTAGTAGATAGTTTTCCTATGACAGCACATCATGAGCCATAGTTATACTCTAATTAAGCCTATGAAGATTTTATGTAGGTAATTTATCCGGATTTCATTGTAAATATCTAGCTCCATAATTTTCAATTAGTTCATTTATTGTAGAGGTGGAATGGTATGCAAAAAAATTATTAATATTACATTTAGTTTTATGTAGTATGAATGTACTTTGTACACTTGTAACCTTGTAAACAGTGGCAACCTGGCCATAATTTCATGAACACATAAGAAGTGCACATTAACAAACATGCTGTTCTTTCTTAAAAATAAACAATATTCAGGTATCTACAGGTGCACAAAGTTGTGCAAGAAATTACAAACAGTGCAGAAAAAGGTTCAAACTTTTTTTTTTAACTGTACATGGCACTTTTACTATTCTTGCACAACTTTGTGAAACCTTCTTTCTCGAAAGAGTAAATGGGAAGGATGTCTTTCATGACATGAAACTTAGAAGTCAACTGGGAAATTCTAGTTAAATCCAAAGTTCAAATCAAGCATCAGAAAGAAAATATATATTTTTTTTTTACCATTACACAAGTTGAACTGTATATACACAAGTATTACCTTAAAAATCAATATGCAGGCATATTTGTTTGTTAAATCCAAAACAAAAATATATACAGTACAGACGAAATGTTTGGACAAACATTCTCATTCAAAGAGGTTGAATTTGTTTTATGGCAAGAAAAAAGCAGCTAAGTAAAGAAAAACGAGCGGCCATCATTACTTTAAGAAATGAAGGTCAGTCAATCCGAAAAATTGCCAAACCTTTGAAAGTGTCCCCAAGTGCAGTCACAAAAACCATCAAGCGCTACAAAGAAACTGGCTGACATGCGGACCGCCCCAGGAAAGGAAGAGCAAGAGTCACCTCTGCTGCGGAGGAGAAGTTCATCCGAGTCACCAGCCTCAGAAATCGGCGGTTAACAGCAGCTCAGATCAGAGAGCAGGTCAATGCCACACAGAGTTCTAGCAGCAGACACATCTCTAGAACAACTGTTAAGAGGAGACTGTGTGAATCAGGCCTTCATGTAGAATATCTGCTAGGAAACCACTGCTAAGGACAGACAACAAGCAGAAGAGACGCGTTTGGGCTAAAGAACACAAGAAAGAACACAATAAAGAAAACTCTTTGAATGAGAAGGTGTGTCCAAACTTTTGGTCTGTACTGTATATATATTTATCACTTATCTGAGGTACCTGCCTGACTTGGTACTAACAAAAATATGAACATGAGGGTGAAAGGTTTCCCAGTTTTTCTGTGGAATGTGCCAAAAATTATGTAATTTGAACCGACTTACTTAGGATGTAATGCAGCATGATATTTTAAATAAACTTGCTCACTTTCCTTTTTTGAACCTTTACTGATTTCATATCTCTGAAGTGATATTTCAACCTTTTATTCTGTGCTCAGTCTCCAACGAACTACTACCTGTTTATCTTGCTTCTCTTCTTTTAATGTAAATATGCACTGTTTGGGAGCAGCACAGGTTATACAAGATTTAACCGAATTAATGGGGACAATTTGGCACCACTAGTTAAAGCTAAGACGACGTGGTGGCTTAGTGGTTAGAAGTGTCGCCTTGTACCTCCAGAGTCGGGTCTTTAAGCATGGAGTTTGTATGTTCTCCCTATGCTAGATTAGTTTAATTGGCGTTCCCAAATTCATTTCATTTTGTTTCATTTAATTTATTATTGATGGTTTCCTTCTTCCTTTATTTTTAGACAGAACTGGTGAATAAACATGCTGTGCTCATCAGATAAAGGGTGAGTCTTATGCTTATGATTATAACTCAAATGTTGGTTTTAGAATTTGTGGAAATTACCAAACTAAGGTGCCTTTTCTTTGACAGGAGCCTCGTGGCCATCATCTTTTTCATTCTGGGCATGGGAACACTTCTTCCATGGAATTTCTTCATCACTGCCTTCAATGTAAGAACCTTAGGAGACTTTCTGAGAGTGTACTTTATCTTTTTTTTTTTTTTGAACTGCACAATGTTTTTTTTCTTTGCAGAAATCTATATCACTCATGTGCTGTCTTTTACAGTATTTCAACGAACGACTAAATACAACATCGTCAAGCAATGTTTCAGAATCTGACCAGACAGACCCATATATGTTCGACAACATGTGTGTGCTGCTTTCCCAGCTTCCTTTGCTGTTGTTCACTTTGCTGAACTCAATTCTCTACCAGCAGTAAGAACATATTCATATGTTTATGTTCAGTGCGATGCTCAACCTCAAAGTCTCTGACTGCTTTGGACTGCACGTGTGTGATGTTGTGTCTTTTTATTTTGCTTCACAGTATTGCAGAAAGGATAAGGATAGCCGGCAGTATGGTCATCATTTTACTGCTCTTCCTCCTCACAGCCACTTTAGTGAAAGTCAAAATGGAACAGGACCTTTTCTTCTCCATCACAATGGCAACCATCTGGTTCATTAACAGTATGACCACATTGTTACTGGGTGAAACTTAATAGACACACTAGCATTAAGTGAAAGTTGTCGGTGTTGTGATCAGTGTAAACTTCTTTGCTTTTAGTGTTTGGGGCGGTGCTTCAGGGCAGTCTGTTCGGTCTGGTTGGGAAGTTTCCTCCAAAGTATAGCTCATGGTTTATGAGTGGTCAGGCATTGGCTGGCATCTTTTCTGCACTTGCCATGTTGATGTCAATGATCTGTAAGTATCAGTGAGCTCCAGCTGCACAATATAAATATACACTCCACACTAAACAATCAACGTGTTAATGTAGACCATTACTGAAAATTGTCTCTGTCTGTCCCTTATTTCTAGCTAAAACAGACAACGAGAGTGCAGCCTTAGGCTACTTCATCACTCCCTGTGCTGCCACACTTCTCACACTGTGCTGTTACTTAGTGCTGCCTCACCTGGTATGTTATTTAGTTGTTCATAACTAAGATGGTGGTTGTCAAAGTGAGATCTGGGGATCCGAGGGATCTGTGAAACATAGAAAGAGAGAGTGTGAGATATAGACAGATCAGGCATAACATCTAAACCACTAAAAGGTCACAGCAAGTGAACAGTCAGTTCAGACTAAAATTTGAGCAGTGGTGGGCAAAAGTACTCAAATCCTATACCTGATACCCTAGGTAAAAATATTACTCAAGTAAAAGTAGAAGTCGTCCATTAACATTTCAAGTTTAGTAAAAGTAAAGCCTTTGTCATAGTAAAGCCGCTTCTGATTTCAAACACCTGCTACATGATGAAGCGTTTGCATTCATAGAGGGAATGCAAAATCACACAATTACGCTCAATAGTCAGCAGATGGCGATATCAAATACTACACCTCACTGATATTATGTAATAATACACCATGCAGAAATGTAGTCAAGTAAAAAGTACAGATATTTCTTGTAGGATGTAGTGGAGTAAAAGTAAAAAGAATCCACTAATAAAACTACATATGAGTGAAATGTTAATTTAAGTATAAATTAATTCATTTTACACTTAAAGATCACAATATATAGCACAAATATCTAGCACTTTTAACAATGGTCATTGTCGCAGAGCAGCTGTACAGAATCAAAACATTACAGAAATGAGCTTGAGAACCACAGACACACAAGGTAGTCCCATCCATAATAGTTTAAGAATCATAATCATTCCATTATCATAAATGTCACCAAAAGGTTAATTTTTAACTTAATTACATTACGTGTTAATCACATGGATTTTACTTATTTTTCAGAAATTTGCTGGACTTTATTTAGACAATGGAACAAGAAACAAAGAGACTAAGCCAGATTTGGATTTGAAACAAAAAGGTTGGTCTCAAATATCCAATAACATATCTAACGTGCTTTTGAAATAAAAAAAAAGGTAATTTTAGTATTTTAGTACCTTTTGAGATTTGGTGATGTCTCATGTTGTGAATGTTTTTGTCTTTTGCTGTAGAGAATGTTGCCTTGGTCAAAATCAAGCCCACCGACTCTGACTACGCAGCAGATTGCCCTGGTAAAAGCATGTTAACTGATCTGGATGGTGTAGCCTTCAAGTCTGTGGATGGAGCAGAGAAGGAAGAAGAAAAGTCACCAGTGTTGGCAGTGTTTAAAGGGGTACATCATTTTTAAATACACGTGGTGGCCTGCCTCTGAAACACTTTGGCGTCTATCTTTTGAGAAATTCTTTATAATCTTGCCCGATTTTCTGCGAAGACGTTGGGTAAAAAGCCAAACACTCATTCAATTTAAACAGTCTGCCTAAAGATGACTAAAACCTATGCAACTAAAGTGTGATTTCCTCACCATGAATGTCACACTTTTATCAATTTGTTGGAGCTACAGTATGTACCAGAGCAAAATGAATAAAAGCCTAGTCAACTCATTTCGTAATCCGATACCAGCTGAGATGATGCTCATGTGCCATCACACGGTCACCAAAACAGTGAAACACTCTTACACACTCTGTTAAGATGAAAAAGCTCTTTAGTTTATGTGTGGGAAGAATGTTGCTACCAGATTGGCTTGTTTTGAGAATATTATTTTATTATTGATCTATTTGAGTATTACTATTTTTAAGATAATCTCCATGCTCTGAACAAAAATGATTACAAACCAGCAGTACCTTTACATTGGCTTCCATTTATTAGAGAAAGGTTTATAAAATAAACCTTTATTTGTCACATATACATTAGATACTTTATTGATCCCAAACCAAAGACAATAATGATTAGTTTCAGTAGCACAAAGAATAATTTATATGTTTTATTTCCATGCCTCAGTTGTTCCAAGCCACCACATTCATGCTGTATTTGTAATATTCCATATGGGTAATTTTATAGTTAGTCACAAGCTTTTTTTCAATTTGTATTTTTTAGATATGGGTGATGGCCTTGTGTGTGACAGGCGTTTTCGCCTGCACATTGTGCGTTTTCCCAGCAATCACCGTTTTGGTGAAGCCAAACAGCCTCTTTACAGGAACAATGGGTGGGTCTCCATTTCAACACTCTTTTTTTAAGTACTACAGGAAAACCCAGAGTAAAGCATAAATTCCATTTTCTTTAATTTTTCTCTCCTCCTCTCTCTCTCAGCTGAAATTTTTACGCCACTGTGTTGTTTCATGGTCTTCAATGTAATGGACTGGGTTGGCCGAAGTATCACCTCTGTTTATCAATGGGTAAGGCATCCGTTTTTTTTATTTTCATTTCTTTTTCACCCTGATGAAAAACATTTGGCTTTATTTTATTTTTCTGCGTAAAGTTTTTTGTGTAAACTTCATTTCTTCTGATTCTTAGGCAATACAGAATATTCATTTCAGTTACCAGTTTAGAACCTGACCAGTGTTTCTCAAAGTTCAAAAAAAGTCATTTCTAACAAATAAATAAAATGTTTTAAAGTTTTACATTTGAACATTAGGGCAACCATTGCCATAATATATTTTGATTAAATCTTTACATTTAAAATGTTATCAAAATTGATAAAGCCAGTAAATGTAGCTATTTGTATAGTTGTATAATGTTAATTTGGGTATATTCTAACCAAGAACTTGCTCCTGTTGTAGCCCAGAAAGGACAGCTGTCTGTTCCCGATCCTTGTGGCAGCTCGAATGATCTTCATCCCTGCGCTCATGTTGTGCAACATTCCATCTCGCACCTATATGCACCTAAGTCTTTTCAAAAATGAGTTTGCCTACATAAGCATCATGTCGTTGTTTGCCATGTCAAATGGATATTTTGCCTGTCTCTCCATGTCCTATGCTCCACAGTAAGTAACACAATTTAAACACATTAAGTTACTAACTAAAAGCAAAGTTCAACCACAGTTCAATAGGTTTCCTTGGAACTTCACAGACAGTTCAAAAGACCTTTGCTACAATTGTTTAAAATAATATAATATACACAATATGACCAAAAACATTCACACCCATATATATCTCTTATATATGTAAGAGTCAGTGCCTAAACAAACTGATCATCTTATGGCTTTTACTTTTCTTTCTTTTCGCCATGCCAGCTTATATGGCTGTATTCATAGAGAGATCTTATGGCTGAAAAGCCAGAATTTACCACAACCAACTAGTGAAAAGCCATTTCTGTAAAGTAGAAATAGGATGTTCAATATGCCTATATGGGTGTGATGCCCACTTTGCTCATCGCTTTCATTTTTTGTTTTATTCAGAATACTGTACTTGTAATGTACATCAATTAAAACAGGACTGTCTTTATTTCCTTTCCCTTCTTAGGTTGGTAAGGAGTAAGGATGCAGAGACTGCTGGGGCTTTGATGACCTTTTTCCTGGCGTTGGGGCTGACCCTTGGAGGTGCATTCTCATTTGTCTTAAAAAAACTGCTATAGTTTTTAGTGATCACTCACTGGTCATGTTACTGCTATCCAAAAAGCCATTCCGATTCCATCAACTTGTTTTAGCCTTAAAAAAAATTAATTCCGCTGTTGGTAGCTTGCACTTCATGTACCTGAAGACTCTGATCATTTTTAATGTTTTTTTTTTACAAAATATTTCAATGCATTAATTTTTTTAAATGTTTATAATCATTTTATCCGTCATGTGGATTGCACTGTATTATTTTAACTGTAAGTCAGGTTTTATATGTTTTTTTATTATTATTATTATTTTTATAATTAAACTTTTGTATTTTGGTCTACTTTCTATCAAGTCTTCATTCATTATTTGCTGCTTTTCTCCAGAAGCATAGTCAAGTTTGTGTCAGTGTCATCCTCCCTCCAGCAGAATCATAGTCTACAGTATAACCTCAGATCACTTATTTTATGAGAAATACCTGATGCTGTGTTGTCAAGTTGTGCTCTGACACGGACCTGTTTAAAATCTGCATTGCACACGTCTTGTTGCCTGCCTAAGACGAATGAAAATGTAATTAAACCATGGCTTTGGAAACAGTTTTATAAATACGTGAATAATCGTATTGCATTATATCAGTTCAAAATATAGTCACTGTTTATGATCCTAGTGCCTGATCAGATGAAAACTTTTAGATGTTCAATGAGCACAAAACTGGAAAGAATGCAGCGTTTAGACTGAAATATATTAACTCAGTTGATCTCATAAACTCATGAATCTCTTATCATACCTAGTTTTTTAATTATCTCCCTATATTTTTCTTTCCTCAATTAATTTTCTTTATTGTGGGTTTTATTCAATATTGAACCCTTAACACTGACTGGCAGATATAATATATATATGTCAAATATTCTAAACAGTGTCTTGTTAGTTGCATTCATATGCTTATCATTTTAAAAAGAAGGATAAGGACCTCACTATTTCTTCTTCACTTTTTTACTTCATGTTTCTCCATGTTCACTTAATTCTCAACAATTCAAAGATGGTGATTATGTGCATAATTATTTTCTTTGAAAATATTTTTGAACAGTGGATTTTCAAAGAACATACACAGGACTATCAATGATGAATGCAACATTATTTGCAGCTGCATGTTCATATAAATTGTACTGCTTGATTGTTGCAATCTAGTTGCTACACACAATTTGTCCACTAGAGGTCAGTACAATGAGTTCTTAAATGAAGCTTCAGGAATTGATATTTTGGTGAAACTATTGGCTGGGAAGCCTCCACACCTAAATGAGGCTTCACCTCACCATCACTAATTTCCATGAACTCGTGGACTCCTGAAATACTCCAACCAGCCAAGGACATCTGGCACCAACAACCAAGCCTCAATTAAAGATAACTGCATAAAAGTACAAGTGTTCAGATTTGTCCGGGGTATATTTTTTTATACAAAATTATCTGGATGAAATTTCTATCCCCTTAATGAAATTTATCCTTCAACTCTCATTAAAACTAGCATGAAAACCAACCTGATGCCAAGTAAGGTGTATTGCTGATTTTAGTTATTAGACACTGGGCTAGCTTCCCTGGAAAACACCATGTTTCAAGACTATCTCTTTGCACTCTGCTAGCACAGCTGACCTTTGTGCGAAAAATCCCATACAAATTGCTCTATCCACACCTGTACAAATGCAAACAGACAAAATAGTTTTTTAAAAATTTATTTAATTTAGTTTTACAAGATAAAAAGAAGAACTGCAAAGACACAAGAGTAGACATTCTTTGCTGAGCCAGTAGCAAAAGAAGTAAACTGGTCTGCGGTAGCATTTAGCTCAACTAAAGCATATTCCCTGAATAATCATTTCCTGAACTCAATTAACCATAAGCAATGCGTTGTGTTTAAAGCACACTTGGAAAACAATGTATGTTGTTCAAAAGACAGCTTACATACATCAGCAAATGGAAATAGGAAGTAGAAGCTGCAATACATCATGAACAAGAGGAAAGAAACTATCAAAACTGACATCAAGATTTATTCATGTACTGTTAAACTGGTCTAAATTCAGGAATGGTGAGATTCTAGTATTGAATGTTGAGTTATGAGAATATCTAAAAAGATGGACATTCAGGTCCAGTCGGATCGCCAGGTACCTAAATGACTCCTTGTCAGAGGTTTTTAAACAAACCCTTGAAATTCCTGGATCAGCTCTCATACACGATTCTGGTTCAAACTACTTTCTATAAGTCAACTCTTAGAAGTATACAAGAAAGGTCCGCATGATGGAGCAGATGAAGTGTTGGATTTGAGGGCAGGAACAGGTTTGAGTCGGACAGTGGTGCACTGGTTACTCACCTACCAGGCAACAGCACCACCTCTTGCCTTTTGGATTGCACTGCAGCCCCTTAAAGCTGTGCTGTCTTCTTAACAGTTCAAAGCACAGCCAGGGAACCTCAGTTGTTAGCGTGTGCACGCATCTCACCTCGTCTTACTGAAAATGCTTAAAAGAAACACCAAATGCCACAGAACAAGCCAACAATTCAATTTCCCCTGACCTCACATAGTCTCAAGCTCTTTATAAAGGATTTTTGTCTGTTAGAGCTGGTTTCCTCTAAGACACTTTCTAACTTCTGCAACAAAAATGATTACAGTGATGATCTCTGAATGGATGTGCCACTGGGGCTTTAACCAATATGAAAAGTTAATTATTAAAACACAAACAAACAAAAAAAAAAACAACCAAACCAAGATCATGTGGGGTACTTTGTGTGCCTGAGCTAAATGATTTGGTTTCTCTGCTTGTACAAGCCATCACTTTTCTTAACCTGTGGCACTGTTACAGCCCCATCCTTCTTCTTGTTTTTTTTTTTTTTTTTTTGCTCAGAAGATGGCTCTGAACTGAGTTGGAGCTGGAGATTATTTAGGGGAACTGGTGTATGGTCAAGGTGCAAGCGTGATTGGGGCCAGAGGGCTTTACCTTTCTGGGGAGTGCATCCATGCCACTGTGGGACTCTAATTCTCTTCCCCCGTCATGTGCAACTTGGCGTCCTGAGGCCCGGGAGCCATTTTAGCTGTAGTTAGCGAAAAGGGAAAATGTGGCTGGAAGAACAGTACGAGTAACCAGTCATGCACTAGTTCTAACAAAAATTTACAGACATTTAGCGTTAATGTGTGGAGGCCTGATGCATTATAAAAGAACCACCCTTCCATCGACATTCCTCTAAATGCTTTTTGCAAACATCACAGCCTGGATACACTTAGGAGGCATGTTTTTTTTTTAAACCAGATGTCTTTCAGAAACGTGCACAAAAAAAAGCAGCCCCCTAACATATTACACTGAAAAATACACATGGTAATCCTTAATGGAATTATTGCAGGTCATTTCAATCTGTTTAACAAAAGGTTTCCTGTATTCAGGCCAGTAGAGGTCAGTGAGACCATGTTGTGTGTGCGTGTTTGTGTTTGTGCAAGTACCCCACCATCTCTCAGCGTTGAAATGAAAGACTGAAGACAGTCTGAGGTGCATTCTAAAGGAAAGAGGACATAAGATCATTAAAAAGAGAGATTTCTCTGCCTTTTTTTTTTTCATTACAATCATTTTACAGAGGTCTTTAAAGCATACGGAAGGAATGCTACAACATTCTCCACAACATCTGAGGCCAAAATTCTATCATAACCAACAGGCTCACACTTGCAATGTATGCAGCTCTGTAAATAAAATTTATTTTCTATAAATTAAAACATGTCAGATGTTATGAAAACCTCATGTAGACTCCTTCATCTAGTCTATAAATAGGCAGGTTTGAATCAAATCTGTTCAACAAAAACTATCAAATATACTGCTTTTTAGGGAAACTATGTGAAATGAGGAGAACCATTTATATTTTTTAAATTGAATTGTGTTTAATTCAAACTGCCTAAAAACCTTAGTCCACTGATTTGTCACATTTCCTTTTAAACAAAAATACATCAGATATTTATATTCACTGCATTTTATTCTCAAACTTAAATCAACCGGAGGCCTAATGCAATAGACCTTACATCCTCAAAATCAACCCAACTAAATGAGCATTGCCAAATCAGTCTATAATGTACTGTGATGAAAAAAGTGGGAATCAAATGATTTAGAGGAAAGAAAAATATATTCTCAAGAGGCTGGGAAAGGGCACTTTGCTGTCTTGGTCAAAAAAAAGGTCATTTAAGACATTAGCCATCACTAGCATCTGAAAACATTATTTTGTCCATGTAAAAGAGGGAGACAAAGCTAGGATTGGCAGTTGATTCCTTTGTAGTTCTGCAGCACAAACTGCAGGCTATACAAATAACATCTCAAACCCAGAGTCAATAAAGATATGGAAATGACAGAAAGCCAACTAAGTATTAAGTAGGAGTATACACTAGTCAAGTCTTTTTTTCTGGCTGATGAATGCTAGATAGACTAACAAACACTATCCATCCATTTATTATCCTAGCCTCATTCCAACAGAAGAATTTTATAATCAGAGTTGAGGTTCGTGCTGGGAGCAGGTCATGCCCTTATTTGCCCTCAGGCTGTGCCTAATGGGCTGAAACACATCAAGTTCTATTGGGTTATTTAGCTGATACTGATGGAGCATGTCTCTGCCCAAAGCCAAATCCCACCCATTTGGAATGGAAGGTGATCTGATGTGTGTTAATGTATGACTGCTGCAAGTGAAAATTATTTTTCTTGACAATCTCGCATATTAAAACACATACACGCACACATTCACACAGGTCCTCTTTATATTTCAGATTCCTACTATGCATCTTCATACAACAACTGTTCATGTTGGTTCATTTGAAAAAATGTACTAGGGTGGGACAAAAATGAACCGTACTCCGGTTATATCAAAAGTTCTGTAGCCCACACTTAATTATATATTTATATAAAAGGTGCTTTCCGTTTAAGGCACCCGTTCCCCCGGTGACTGCTGGACAAGTGAGTAAATGTTACAGCAGCCTATTTGTAACTGTGGTGCGAGCAAAAACGGAAGCTCCACTTGAGATTTGCACGAAGGCAGTCTGCAGCAATTAAATTTTTGGTGGTCTGAGGGAGTACCTGGTGCCAAAACAACTCACTGAAGTGCGTAAACAGAAGTGTTTAAATAATCATTACTGGTGATGAGATATGGATTCAATACTACGAGCCTGAGATTAAACAGGAGAGTATGGAAATGGAAACCTCAATCGCAGAGGAAGAAACAGTTTAAAAGTTAACCGTCAGCTGGACGCTTACAGTATTCAGGAATTCTCAACAGCCAGTATTTGAAAATAGCGCGTTGCTTATTTCTAAACTTCAGAATAAAAACGCAGAGGACTCATATCTGAGGGCCATTGTGATCATGCATGACAATGCATGTCTGCACACTTCTGCCCATACTGTCGACACACTGCAAAAACTTCATTTTGAGGTGTTAAAGCATCCCTCCCTATAGTTCTGATCTTGCTCCTTCTGACTTTCATTTGTTTGGTCCCCTAGGAGGAAAGAGATTTACTTGTGATGAAGTGAAGACGAGTGCATTTGTGGCCCGCAGAACAGCCTAAAACATTTTTAATGAGGGAATACAAAAACTTGACAGATGGATAAAGTGTATTAAAAAACAGGATCATTTAGAAAAAATGTGTATTTGTCTACAAGCTGATTGAGATTAAATTTTATTATATTATAATTCTACAGCCAGGGTGCGGATCATTTTTGACTCATCCTCGTAGTCGCATACAACTACAGCACATAGATCTTGGGGAGGCATCTCAGAATAATTAGCCAAAAACCTAAACCAATCATCCAAATGTTAAGCTTTATGCTCAACACTATCATTTGGCTGTAATAGACTGGTGCCAGGTTACGGACTACGAATTTGTTTAAATGTATCAAATGAAAGCTCTAGTCAATAGACTTATAAAACAGTAACACAAGTTTGGTGCATAAAGCCAATGTAAAGATTTAATGCATCCCTTTCCTTATTACTTATAAAGAAGGACCAACACTGCCGCAGACATACAGCACCGTCAACAGGCACATGAGCACGCACACAATCACTCTCTCTCTCTCTCTCACTCTCACACACACGCGCACACACACACACACACACACACGGTGTTGCGCTCTATCGGTATGTGGGCTCTGGCATGTGGTAGTGGGAGTAGTCAGGACTGCGGAGGTGGGGATCCTGGTGTGGTGGAGGTGGCTCATACGCTCTTGGAGATGCGCTGGTTCCGGGAGCTGCGAGGTGATTGCCATCCATCTGCCCTGAAGGTGGCATGGACATGGTGGGTATCTGGGGTGGTGGGGGTGGTGGTGGCGGTGGATAGTAGTACTGGTACTGTTGATATTGTTGGTACTGCTGGTAATGCTGGTACTGCTGGTACTGCTGAACATACTCTGCATAGCACCTGGTACAAAAAGACAAAGGAAAAAGAAAAATCTACTACTTGCAGAAATGAAGAAAAAAAAAAAACAGGGAATTCATTAAACTCGTCACCAGTTTGAATAAGCAAGCATCTAAATAATTTCATTTCCATTTTTTCTTACAAACAAGCCTCAGGACTAAGCTTCAAAGTACAATATCCAGACAAAGGTAAGTGGACACCTGACCATCACACCGATATGTGCTTCCTGAATACCCCAATCCAGACTGAATTCCCCTTTTTATACCCGTTATATTACAACCTTAAGTGAAAAACAGTCTTCATGTTACAAAATCTAAAGACATTACAGATGATTGTGTGCTTCCCCTAGTTGAGGCAACAGTTTGGGGAAGAACCAGAGATGGGTGTGATAGACAGGTGAACACAAACAGATCTCACCGTGTAGGGTATTTTTCAAGTATTATCTCCTTATTTACTAATTACAAAATAGATTTCTGTATTTTTTTATTTAACATAACTGAATGTAATATTGAAGAGTTTAACTGACTGGCTAACCTTAAATTACATTTTTTTCCCTTGACTTTATTTAACTGGCCATTTAATTGGTCAGGTGGTATATTAACTTTTGTTCATATTTTTAAAATATATTTATTCATTATATTTATATATCGTATATTATATATATTTAAAAATGTCTCATTTGTATTAAAAGATCTGGATATATGAAAGAATTCAATTTTATCCAAAAAAGGAATAAAATTAACAATACGTTACATATTAAAGACTATTTATTTCTGTTAACATAAGCATGACAAAAATTTCTGGTTACTATATCATTACTATAGTTAGTACTAATTAAACTAATCTTACTTATAATTTTACAGAATATAAACGCAACATTGTCAAAAAGCATTTCTTTTAAAGACATGCCTTACACTCCAGTCCCACAGTTTCCTTACAAAAACAAAAACCGTTACTACATCCTTTTACCTCGCAATAGGGTCTCCCTCTTTAATAGCAGGCATTTCAGGTCCTCCAGGTGGTGTGGGCAGCAGAGCGCGGCGTTTGGGTCTCGCAGCACTAATGGGCTGAGGTACAGGGTCAGGCAGCAGAGCAGAACGTCTCACCGGGCTGCGGTCCCGGTCCGGTTTTGTAATGGCCTGCTGCTCAGCCAATACCTGCTGGCCTTGCTCAATGAATCGCTGCCTAGCGGCTTCGAATATGGCTTGTGGATCAGCCTCTGCCCCACCCATGGACCCATAGGCAGGGCCTGTATACGCAGATGAATTTGTTCCATAGACAGGGTTTGCAGCTGTGGTGGCCGATGGGGCCTCTACTGCAGGTGGGTAGCCTGAATCACCTGTTCCCTGGCTATAGACCTGATCAGCCACAGAACCATATACTTGACTTGCCAGGGCACCGTAAACTGCAGCGCTCACTGGCTTACCGGCTGACCCACTGCCTTCAGTCAGACCCTTCAGGGCTGCATATGTCGGATCAGAAGTGTTGGTGTTAAAGAAAGAGTTGTGCACGCTCTGTTGCACTTGAATAGGAAGTCCAGCAGCAGCAGCAGCTGCAGCAGCTAGCACAGCTGCCTGACTCTGGTGGTGCTCCAAGGGCGGCCTGGTGGGACACTCACCGGCGAAATGTCCCTGTGTGCCACAACGTGCACATGGCACCTTTGACACAGCGGCTGGCTTGGTTTGCTGGACTTTTGAAAGCTCCACAGAGAGTGGACGGCCCATGTAGGAGGTCCCATGGAGGGCCTCAATGGCGTTCTCCGCATTCTCTTGATGCTCCATGTGTACAAACGTATAACCTACTGAGGAGTTGGGTTTGGCTGCAACATAAACCACAAAAGAAGAAAAAACAACAAACAATGTGACATTAGAAGAGCAGATAAAGGTTAATCACACCAGGTGAACATATCAAACAATCATATAAGAAACAGAAAACAAATTAAACAAAACATTTCAACAAAGGCAGCATACTTTTCACTTTTTCACACTCCAAGACGTTGCCGAAACGAGAGAACAGCTCATGCAGTTCGTCAGTTGTGCACAGAGCACTCAGGTTCCCCACATATACTTTGATAGAGTTCTGAGGTCTTCCTCGAGACTCTTCGACAACAAGGGTGCGACCACGAAACTCTATACCATTTAGACCACGAATGGCAAGGTCAGCTTCTCCCTGCAGATGAACAAAGGCAAATTGCCTCAGTAAAGTAATGGTCTCCAGCTTTCCATAAGGGGCAAAAAGTGCTATTAGGTCATCTTGTGATGTTTCCACTGCCAGATTCCCAACAAAGAGCTTCACCACACTGGTGTCGTCCATTGCAGCCAAGCAAAAAAACCTAGAAATGGGGAACATGGCTCATTTTCTACTTCTTGTACAGTATAACTTAGATCTAACACACGATGTTATCAAGAGAAGTCAGCCTGGCATTTATGTTTTACAAGCAGTAATGAAAAAACCCAAGAGCACTTTAGTCCCATAGGAAATGCAGAATATAAAAAGGAGCATATTATTAATCTCCTGTGAAAAAACAGATAATGTAACAAAGATTACAGGATGAGTCTAACTTGATGCAAAATCATTACTGGATGTATTTTAAGCATTATCATCAATGAATAGAAAAACAAGCAACACACATTAAGAAATTCAGTAATACTAGAAACAGAGGAAATAATTGGCTATACATAATGAGAAAATCACCTAGTCCATGTGTGCACATATACATATACACATTATATATATATATATTATAAATGTATAAAAATCTTAGAAACGTTACTTCACTAATTTAAACATTAATAATGGATGCGCTTCACAGTTCCTGTGATTTTATCAGAAACTTGTATACAAGATAGGTATATTCAAAGAGGTCCAGAAAAAATGTATATACACTTCAACACGAAAAATATATGAACAAAACAAATTGAGATCGTATGATATCATCAATCATCATAGTGCGACCACTGACATCTTTAAAGGAAACATATTTTAAATTGCGTCCATAACTCAATTTGAGTCTTAAAAAAGGGTATAGATACCTGTTAAAGCGTGTATACATTTTTTGGACCCTTCTGTATGCGTGTGTGGTATAGTGGCGTAGTGGCTAGAACTGTTGTCTGAATCTCGCCTCTATTCTCCCCGTGCTTGGGTTTCCTTGTACAGTCTGCAAGTTTGGTTAACTAGTGTACCCAAATGGTATGTGTACGTGCCCTGTAATTGTTTGGCAATCTGTCCAGGGTGTAGCCCGACTCATGCCCAAAGTCTACTAGGATAGGTTCCAGGAGCCGCATAACCCTTGCATACAGGATTATTGGTATAGAAGATAAACAAATGAACATGTGTGGACACGTTAAAATATATATAAACACATTTGTTACACATGTTCGCACAGTGTATAATAAATCGAGACGAGAAATAAAAATCAGTTTGTTCCGGTCTGGCTCGCGCGAGGCAACGTCAAACCAGCAAACCCGCCACGACAAAGCTTCAAATTAGCTTCAAGTTAGCAAGCTAACTACATTATGTGCTACAAGCTACCTAGCTTGGTTATCTTTACTGGTCATTCGCAAAGGCTAATTAATCAAAAATAGTCAAGAACAAGGATCATATAGCTTTAACTAGCTACAACTGATTTTTGTATACTTATATACACGCTATAAGACTGCTCGACGCGCCGTGGTTTATTAGCATTCTGACTAGCAACTAACAGTTCTAGCGATTTCTATGACGGAAAAAATACATAAAACCCCCAAAAAACGGCCAACTAAGTCCGCTATGCGAAGTCTATTAATTAAAATAATCACCAAAAACGAAGTATAATCCGGAAATATCAAACTGAAATAACAAAATAGATTAGAATAAGCACAGATGCGTGCTAGTTAATTAGCTTCCAGCTTACCTAACTCCGCACGGAATGCTTCATGTCCGACTTCCGGTTGGCGGGGTGTTGCTTTTCATACCCCTCGTCTCGAAACAAATCGCAACAGTAGGTATAGGTCCGGGCCTGAATGGTATGGCGCTGCACACAGCTAATGTTTCATTACAATCATCTTAGACAATTTTCTTGCCATTATTTTTAATATTAATTAGGATGTTTCTGTCAAAGCGTCTGAAATGCTTGTAGACTGTAGTCGCTGCTAGTAATACTAATCATCATCATGCATGGTTACAGACTTTTAAAACACTTCATGGCCACAAAAGATGTCCCTGAAAGTATTATAAATGTGACTGTTTTCTTTTCCTGGTCAGTTTATTTGTGTACAGGGAAAGCAAAAAGCTTGGGGCTCAAGGTGGTCATGTTCAAGCATGCCATGTTCTCAGGCTAAATTTGCATAGTCATTGACTTTGTTTTGTCATACTGCGTTGTCACATTCTTTCTGTGTCCAGTATCTGCATGTGGGAGGAGCCACAGGTGAAGCTATGACATCACAAAGAGCCCTTACTGTGACATCACCAAGGATGTTTCAGTATCTCAGTATCGGTTTTGATTTGAAATCTCGGTTGAGCAGAGACAGCACTTGATAGTGGTACACAGTGATACACAGCAGCGATAACAACACAGCGTTTAATAAGCACCAACACAGTGCTGAGAAGCAATTAGCGGCCCAAAGCAGTAGCGAGCAGCATGATCCTTTGTAATTTACATCTGTGGTAGGTAGACTTTTAATTATTTTTAGATATTTTTTACACATTGCATTGTAATGCACAAACATTATTATTGTTATTATGCGGAGTATTTCCAGGCCTTGATCTATGATTCCACTGATTTCTGTGGAGAAATTTTCTTTGTCCTGTACTTCTACTAAGGTTTGTCTGTGTAAAGTAATAGGTTTGTGTGTTGGTAATCCTGCTGAACCTTCATTTGACAAGTCTGTTATATTGCTTTTCTTATATATTTTTTCTTGTTTAGGTAAAATGGACACAAAGTCTGAGAAGTCTATACTGTATGTGGGTGCCCTGCACTACCGTGTGACGGAGTCCATGCTCTTTAAGAGATTTAGACCTGCAGGGCCCATTCGCTTCATCCAGATCTGCAGGGAAAACAAGACAGTCTCCTCACTCATCTATGCATATGTCAGCTTCAAGTATCGGGCCGATGGTAATACAATCCTTAGAGTAAAAAAAATAATTAAAAATTCTGCCTCTGACAATAATGTAAGAGTTGATTATATATATAGAAATTTAGCATTTTTACTGACATACATTCACATTGCTTTCCTTAGCTGAGCGAGCACTCGAAAAGCTCAATTATGAGCTCCTGATGGGGCAGCCTATGAGGATCATGTGGGCTCAGAGACATCCAACCCGAGGATTCACCTGTGTCAGAAAGCTGTTCGTCAAAAATGTAGACAAGTCCGATGACAGCATGGCTCTTTTTGAACTTTTCCCCATCTTTAAAAAGGTGTTGTCATGCAAAGATCTGGCTTTAATCTGTTTTGATCTAAGTAGCATCTTTGTAGCATGATTTTATTAATAGGGCCTAAGCACTATAAGGTACACAGGACTCTCTTGTTTTCCTAAGGATTATTCTTTTTTCCCATCCTTTTGGACTTTTCGGGGGTCTTAACATGTTCAAAAACTCATGAAACTTGGCAGACAGATTGGAATCTGCTGCCATTCAGATGCCTGGGAGTCTGGGCCACGGGCGCAGATCGAGGACCTCAGAGGCCCTCACAAGATTTTGCTCCACGAAACTCGTACACATTTAGAGGTCATTGAGCCGAACAACTTTCACACTGCATGTACTGGGCTCAACTCAACAGGAGCTCAGTTATTTTGGGTCATTCGCAAAAACACACCTGATAGATTTTGATATACTCCTCCTAGGGAATTTATACGATCGCCACCAAACCGGGCCGATGTGATCTAAAGACATTGTGGATGCAAAATTCCGGAGGGATTTTTTATATCTCAAACGGGTCAGCTGTGAGAATGTCTTCAACTTACACCGAAAAATGATTAATAACTTTCTGTGTGGCATTATATTGAATGACATTATATTCAGTGACACCTTCAGGGACATCACGTTCAGTGACATCACATTCAGGAACATCATAGTGTGATGCTTTTCTTCCAGCATCTGCGGCCTATTGTACACACATACACATCACAAATGTTAACACACACACACACACACACACACACACACAACAAATATTTAGGGCCAAACTGACATTAGCCCTGTATAGTGTGTGATTTGTGCAGGTTGTGCGGTGCAACCGGGTGGTTGCACAGGGTGCTTGGGCCCGTCATCGTTGCTTGCTACTATATAATTTTTCCACCCTTTTGGACTTTTTTCGGGGGTCTTAACATGCTGTGTGCCATTATATTGAGTGACATTATATTCAGTGACATGTTCAGTGACATCACATTCAGGAACATTACACATTTCACATTTAACACATACACACAAATGTTAACACTCAAACACACAAACACATCTCACACACACACATCTCACACACACACACACACACACACA
>QMIH01000803.1:184633-229672 GCA_003987875.1 Clarias batrachus | reverse complement strand
TATATATATATATATATAGGGTCCTTCTGCTTATTAATAAAGATACATTAAATGAGAGAACCTAAATAGTCAGTAGGAAGAATTTGAACTGTAGAATTTGGAGCGCTCGAGATGGCCCAAATGTAATTCTTGCGTTATAGTGCCCCCGTCAGGCGTGCTTTGGTCATTACATTTAGTTAATTAGCGGCTGAGACATTACGTCTGCATGAAAGCTTGTTTTCCTGATGATACAGTTTGGGCAGCTCGATTCAATAACTGAACAAAACCAAATCAGTAGTAGTAGCAGTAAAAGAAGAAGTAATAAAGCTACACAGAAAGCGTTTATAATATAAAAGCATGTAAACTCAGAATAATGCGCACAAGGTGTAGGCTACCTTCCAGGTTAAACCAGGCGCATGCGCACATCACTTCAGCTAGGGGAAGAAAAAAAAAACACGGGAACTTTTGGTTTTCCAGTCCAGTAAGATCAGAGCGGAAAGCACGCAGAGGAAGACGGAGGGTGAATAATGTCTGAATCAGAGTTTTACACACTGGCGGGAGAGAGGCTGGACGACTCCTTCTCACACACGTGGAAGAGGAACTAACCAGGGAAGAAACACACCAAGAAGTAGTTTTTATTCTGCCTTCCAGCACGTTTCATGGATCTGACAGCTGTGCGGCGTGAAGTAGTGTTTCAGCGGCTGTAACTCCGCGCGCAGCTCACCGTAAGTGTCAGCTTTCTTATTAAAGCTCGACATCTCTGTGGGGTTTCCAGGTTGGGACAAGGGTTCGTTTATTGGGTTGCACTAGTGGTCGTGTTGAATTTGGATGAACTTTCTCTCTCACTCTCTCTCTCTCTCTCACACACAGGCGAGGAAGTGTCTACTTAGATAGATACCTCCAAGCTACAAGGCTTTCTAAAGCATTTCCTCGATTACATATAAACAACTGTAAAGCTTTGAAGAGGTTGAGCTGTATGTTTACTCATATGATCTTACAACATGCCTGTTTTTACCTTTTCAACTATTAAAAAATGTGACTGGATCAACATCAATAGGTCTTACATGTTTTTGACTTTAAATCTTTAAATATTCTAAAAAATAAAAAAAAAGAAGAAAAAAAGAAATGTACTATTGTATCATTGTTGCACAGGTGGTGATACCATCAAACATACATCATGTTTACCTTTGTAGTATTTACTGTGTATTTTTAAAAAGCTTTAATCTAGCTTCAATCTCTTTTAATATTTAAAAGTGTAATTCATCAAAGGTTCAATCGTGTACGTTACATCTTCACATAAACTATGAAAGGAACAAAAGATAACAGTACCAGACCAACAACAATATAAAGCTGCTTTTCTCCAAAACCCAAACCGAACAATTACACCCGACCGTGGCATTTTTAAACTGTTGCATGATACCACTTACAGGCTTACGGTTGTTATGCAAAATCACCACAAACACACTGAAAGCACATAGTTATAGGCGTCCGCCCCACCAAGCCTAGACTTGCTACGCTCATCTGCACGCCCTATAAGTATAACTGTGCTCTACCCTATCCTGCCTAAACATGAGGTCTGTAATCTCTTCACATCTTATGATTTCTAAAGGGAAATCATCTTTGAAATCTAAAGGATTTTAAAAAATCTGTGGAATTATACATAGAACTAGACATTCTACTAATATAAAATGCACCATGTCGAAGCTACAATAAAGTATGTTGTAAAATCTTTATAACGCTGAACATTGTCAAGAGATAGATAACGTTTAATCATCTTCTATACCCTTTCAAACGTCCTTTGTAAAATTCCATGAGCTATAAATGGTACAATTTTGAAGTGGGTTTGAAAGTTTTTTTTTTTTTCTTTCCTTCAGCTTAGTAGGTGGGAATGCCCAGTAGGATGTGTGGGCCAGTGTTGCTATAGCAGCCATCTGCTGCTAAAAAAGTGTATTCTTCACCATCCCACTCAAAGGCAGCGTATGCCAGGGGTGCCCAAACTTTTTGGCAGTTAAAAAAAAATAAAAAATCAATTCACACATACTGTATATGCTTACATTTATTTGGTCATAGAACTACCAAAACTAAAAAAAGGAATTATATATTCAATTTGTTTATCTTATTTTACATGTAGAGAATTACTATAAGCGTGGAATTATTATAAATATGGAGAACCCCTGTAATGTTTAAAATGTAAATGTAACCCATCACTGAATACATAAAGCACATGGCTTAATAAGTTTATAAATACATGTGAAAACTTTGACTTTGTGGATATCTTGTATAATGGGAGTCTTGTTTGGTTTTGTCATCATAAGCTCGGTCTGATTTACATTTCACAATGGATAACCTATTCATGGCCTGGTAGCAAAGCTTGGTTTAATCCACTTTAAAACCAACCAAGCTGTCATTATTGCACCCTGCAGGAGGTAACATTTGCAGTGGAAGAAGGTTGTTACAGCCTGTTAAGTTTACATTATTGTAAAATTAATGTCATTTTGTAAATTATATTTAATATTCTTATATGATATTAAAGATATGCTAAAAATAAACAGGTTCGATCGGAGAAGCCCAATGAAAAAAAAATGTTAGGAAATTAGTCAGGTCATGACAAATAGCACTCACATGACCAACAAGAGGAATGAGCCCTAGGGGGAGTTTACAAAAACCAGCAAGAACAGATCAGCAGGAAAAATAAAGCACATGTTTGTGGAAAAAATAACCATTAACGGAAACAAAACGTTACCCAATCCCTATGAGATGACTGGAAAATAAAACTATTAAAAGGGTATGATATTTACTGAAAGGGAAGTTCAGAGGGTCAGAATGGTACAGTTGTTCATTGTAAGCTGTGCAGTCATTACAGCTGAACATTTCATTAACAAAATATTTAAAGTAGGACAAAGGATGAGCATTACATAAATCAACACTGTTAACACATGAAAACGTCACAATATTAGGAATACTGTATATTATTATTATTATTATTATTATTACCGTGTAATAATGTGTAAAGCGTCTGGTCTCCCAGGAACTCCAAACATGTGGAAATCATCCAACATGTGGATGTCAGAACTGGACGTTGGATGAAGCAATAACTCTTAGCCAGGTTCCTGTAATCCGCTGATAACATTGCGTCCTAAACAATGACCCACTTCTGTGGTTGGTTTTCATATTTGATTGGAACCGTGGCCAAGAACGTTGTACCATGCTCGAGACCACCCTTTCACGTGAACTTGAGCATGGGACACTGATCAGGGAAAATGTATGCAAACTTACCAGACGTTGGGGTCAAGTGTACCCCGGATCCATGCCTTGGTCCATAATGTGAAAGGAATCTTATTTTTAGAATTGAACCTACATAAATCAACACTGTTAACACATGAAAACATCACAATATCAGGAATCCTGTGTATTATTATACATATATATATTGTGTAATAATGTGTAAAGAGATCCAATGAATGAGCTGATGTTTAAAAAAAAAAAAATAAAAAAAAAAAAGCGGGACTTTTATTTGTGCAGAATAACAGAACACAGTTATGAGATAAAGAACTCCCACACGAATGCACTTATCCCAGTGTTTTACTAGTGCTTGGATATCAATAAGGTAGCAGGTTTTTGTAGTATGCTGGCACCATGATCGGACTGCCTGCTTTATGTCTGGTCTCCCAGGAACTCCAAACATGTGGAAATCATCCAACGTGTGGAGGTCAGAACTGTACGTTGTTGGTGAATGATTGTGTGGACAGTTCCCACAGACAGATACGCCTCTTCCGCAAGTTGGCAACAAGTTACAGTATCTATGGATTTCCCAGGATCAGGTGTTTTACTCACTGGATTTTCACGGGAACGACTGCAGTGGGCTATGAGCCACCTCGGCCAGGATCGTCTTTCACGGACATACAGCCTTCTTTAGAACGTTTACTCCATTGAAATGTTTTACTGCACTGCGGCTAAGTGTCTCATCAGCGTACTGCGCTTGAAATCTTTTTTAAATGCCAGCTGGTTTTACTATGAAGAACTGGTCGTTTTATTAACAAAAGATTGTTAATAAAAGTGTTCAAAAGATTAAAAAACAACCCATTACAAGTCTTGATATCTGGTCTTGACTACACACATATACACATATAGTCCATCCGAATTATGCCAAAAGGTCCTTCGAGTTGGACTTCTAGTCAAATTCATTTTGTATTTGATGGAGCTCATAGAACTACCCTAAGCATTCTTGGATGTTTGCCTGTTTCCCTTGCTCAGGTTTTATTTATTACATTTTAGATGCAGGAGGACCCTGTGTATGACTATCCAGATGCCCATCCGGTAAGAGAGAAGAGAACAGGTCCTCAGCGAGGCTCCTTGAAGAGCATCAGTGTGCTGGACCGCCTGCTGCTCACATACCCCGTATGGCTGCAGTTGTCCATCAACTCGGCCACAGCACTTCACATCCTGCAGCGTGAACCCCCTGGGGTGAGTCACATCCTTTCACTCATACTTCTAGTGTTCCAATATGTCTTAATAAAACTAGTCAAGAAACTTCACAACAAAAAAAAAAAATTGTCAAATACAATGCTTCCTCCTATTTTGTAGACTTTTCTGGTCCGGAAGTCCAGTACATCCCAGAAGAAAATGCTTTGTCTCAGACTTGCAGATGACAGTGTGCCATCTTTTGTCAAACAGTTTGTCATCCGAGAGAAGGACTCAAGTGAGTAATATGATGAGCAAGAAAGAACATGACGATCATACAATTATTTCCAATCCAGTGGGACAGCATGTGGTGTTAAACAGTTAATCAATTTGATGAATATGGATATTTAGTAACAGTCATCCTCTACCCCCAGCCTTTTCTTTGGAGAGCTCAGCTATCAGTTTCCCAGATCTTTGTAGACTCATTGCCTTCTACTGTGTCAGCAGGTAAATTCAGCTAAAATACAAACAATTATTATTCAATTGTTTTACTTTTTCTTTTTTTCTTTTCTTTCAAAGTCAGTTATGTATTTCTTTCCATTAGGGATGTTCTTCCGTTCACTCTGGAGTTGCCAGAGGCCATTGCCAAGGCTTCTTCCCACAAACAGTTGGAATCCATCTCTCATATGGGTGTGGGTAAGTACATAGTGGTTTTGCTCCAAATCACTTTAAAGACTGTGAAACCTCAGTAAATATAGACTGTCCCTAGACTATCACTATGTAATTTATAGTATGAGTATAGGTTAGATTTAGGCTGCTTTTACTCTAGACACGCTTGGCCAGCATTCATGTTAGTATAACTATAGCTATTTCCTAGCCGGGTATACTTGTGTATTTACAGTCTGCCACGCAGCAGGTGGCAGTATGCACTTAGATGGGTTGCTAGTCATCAATAAACACAAAGTGAAGAAAAGTTAGCTCAACTTTCACGCTATGACTCAGTAATATTGATCTTTTGGAGAAAATGCTAACAGCAGTCCTCTATCCTGACCTCCTCCCTTAACAGTAATGGTTAAGTAGTTCAGAGGATGAAATTGCCGTGTGGTAGGTGAATTCAAAGATGTTGGAGGAGACAGACGGTGCTGATAACATTGCGTCCTAAACAACGGCCCACTTCCGTGGTCACGTACAGTTGGTTTTCATATTTGATTGGAGCCGTGGCCAAGAACGTTGTACCGTGCTCAAGACCACCCTTTCACGTGAACTTGAGCATGGGACACTGATCTGTGCCCAGGGATAATGTGTGCAAACTTACCAGACTTTGGGGTCAAGTGTACCGGGATCCATGCCTTGGGCCATAATGTGAAAGCACACTTATTTTTAAGAATTGAACCTAATGTGGACCATGATTAAGATAAAATTAAAATGATCGTCTACCATGTTTCATAGAGTTCTGGAGTTCTCAGTTAAACTTTCGCGGGCCTCGCAGCGACCCTCCACCAGTACACGAGGCACCTGTACTCCCAAATCCTAAACCACAACCATCGACCACATCTACTAGCACCAGTACAACGTTGTTCCAGGAGTTCTGCCCAATCCACACCAGAAGTCCTTCTGAACTTGATCTGGGAGCAGGGCAGGGAGCTTTATGCTTCATCAACCCACTATTCCTTCAAGAGCATCCCATTCGTGGTGCCATGCACAAGCGTCATCATTTTAAACGCAGCATCAAAGTTCGCGTCTCCACTGAAACCACCGGTTCACTCTCACCCCCTATCTCCCCACCACCACCTCCACCCCTACTTGCGAAAGCCAAGTGTAAAGGAAAGAAACTGGAGAAAACTGAAGTGGTTCAGACCAACGAGGAGGATAAGAGCCATGTTAAAGACGCTGAGGGAGATTCAGATTATCTACAGCCTTGTCTGGCTCTCCCAAAGAAGACTTCCACAATAGTCCCCCCATCCCTCTCGCCTACGGCTGAAGAGGACTACCAGTTGCCCAAAGCACTTGTGCAGGTATACATGCTCTGCCTTCAATCACACCTTAGAGTAAACTCAGACCTTCCATCAGCAATATATCTAACTACTGCCTTTCAATGCTCTGAATATGACACTCGTTCATAAAATACAGTGCGCAGCAAAGTTTGCTTTTCATGGTTACATTGTTTGTTTTACCTTTGCATGTATCTATAACCACAGGAACAAAGAAAAATCACTGTGGAAAGTGAAGAAGAAAACGAAGATGAAGACATCCGATTAGTACTTGAGAAAAGTATGGCTCCATCCCTCAGCGAGTTGGACAGCAGCAGCTCCCTTAGCAGCCTTGATGAGACAGAGGAGAGTCCTCAGAGGCCGCCCCTCACGCGCAATATCAGTAACCCTATCGCCCCCTCTCATCCTCCTCACCAGTCTGTTTCGGCTCTTCGGAAGATGAGCGCGGCCTTTGTGTCCTTCTTTGTGCCAGGGAAGAGAGTCATACGGCTGATCGAAGAGCTTTCTCATGACAGGCGGATGGCATTCGGGTCTCTGGTGCAGGACTTCTTGAGGGAGCAAAGGGAAGCGGTGAAATCACAGTGCCTGAAAACTACTGTTGAGCTGCTGCAGGGTTTACGTCTCTTTATCAATCAGGCTAAAGCTTTCCTTTTGGAGTGTGGAGAGCTTGAGCCCCCCATTGAAACCTTAGTGCCTGAGGATGAGAAAGGTACTCAGCAACGAATTTCACGATGCTTTTTTACTGTATATGTATGGTATAGAACACATCACTACACATTCTAGGGAATGAGCTAGGTGTGTGCCTTTACATTTGTTTTCGCAGATCAGACTCTGGAAAAAGCCTTGTTCCGCTGTGTGCTGAAACCACTCAAAGGGCAGATCGATACAGCCCTCTATAATATCCGCGAGCATGATGGCTCCTTTACGAGGCTGGCTGAAAGTATGAAGAGAGCCAGAGATGCTTCACCAAAAAACCTTTTTGGAGTACAGGTGGCCGTACCTGATGCTCAGGGCATTGAGAAGATAAAGCACAAGGTGTCTCTCATGAGATGTGCCTATTCACCCATAGATAAAGTAGTTCTGCTCCTGCAGATCTGTAAGCTCATCTATAAATCCATGAAGACCAATACTGGTAAGGATTGCTTGAAGTACTGTACTTGAATATGACTCACCTTGGACAGGGTAGATGTGTAAAGAATTTTTATGTAATGATTTTTAGATTGTTTTAGCTCTAAAAATCATATCAAATCTATGTATTCATTGAAACTACTCTTAATGACTTGAATACTTCTCTTAATTAAACAGGACAGGAGTTTGGAGCTGATGACTTCCTTCCAGCTCTTTCCTATGTGATAGTGCAGTGCAACATGCCTGAGCTTTCTCTAGAGGTGGAGTATATGATGGAGCTCCTGGAAACCTCTTGGCTCACAGGAGAGGGTAGAGATATTACGCATTATTAAACAAAACAAAAAAAACGTAACATATGGAATTATGACATACTTTTATGTTTTACTTATTACTAACCTAATCAATTTTTTTTTGTCAGGTGGATACTATCTGACCAGTGTTTATGCCAGCCTTAGCTATATACAGAGTGAACCAGAAGCTGTGCCTTCCAGTAGACTTACCCATCAAGTCAAAGAATCCCTGAATGAGTGGAGCCACCGTCGTAGCACGGAGTCCAAGAGCCAGAATGACATAAAACAGGTCAGTTCCAGGATCTTCTTTTGTAGAATAATCATATTATTTTATAGAATTTTATACGCCGATCAGCCGTAACATTAAAACCACCTAGGTTTTGGGTTCCCTTTGTGCCACCGTGGGTGGCTCTGGCCCCTCAGGGGGATGTGCCGTAGTGTCTGGCAACAGGACATCCTTTGGGTGCTATGGGGTGTTGATGGGGCCTCTGTGGATTGGACCTGTTTGTCTGGCGTGTGGGTGTGCTGTCAAGTTGGGATCTTTAGGGTTTGGAGGCCTGGCCAGCAGCCTTAGTTTATTTTCTGGTTGGATTCCATATGTGGTGGCATGTGGTGGCCTTTGGTCCCTGCATCCATCGGGTGCCCATGACTATATTTAATGGTGTGTAGTGGGTGATCAGGAATCAGGAATCATAAAGGATCACCAAATATGTTATCACAATACCTACACTATCAGTCGACTGTATTATACACACCTTCTAATTCTATGGTCTTTTTTATTTCTTTGTACATTGTGAAACAATGGTAGAAGGCATGTCCAAACTTTTGACTGGTACTCCAGGTGCCAGTTCGATTTTACACCCATGCCAATTTGATATATTCATTTTAGATTTTATTACAACTCTAAACTTCGTCTAGAATTTGCTTCAACGACACATGATGCTGTACTGCCTGCCAATGTGTATAGTTTAGAGCACACCCCCTGTAGGACAATAGAGGAACAGCAACCTTGTATGACGACAAATGCAAATTTAAAAGAAAAATTTTTTTGAGTCAGTGTGGTGATACATAAATGAACACATGAAACAAAAGTGATACATAATCAAATTTCCCCATCAGTGATCAATGATGTTCACTTGACTTGTCAGTGGTCATAATGTTATGGCTGATTATGTTACAATATAACAAGTAGTAATATCATTCTATTGTACAGAGGTTTGTAAAGGTGCTCTTCCAAGATGGAGAGTGCAGTTTGGTGAAGACATTGCAATGGAAAGGAGGGGTCAGTGGAGAAGCTTTGGCACAACTCTGCGCCATCAAATTTGGAGTGGATCAGCCAGACGAATACAGCCTGTACTGGAGAAGTAGTGAAAAGTTAATAACAGTTCCTCCAGATGCTCAGATTCAGGACCTACAGAACATGGGTACGAGCAGTGCTCCACTTATTTACCAGCACTCCTGCCAGGAAATGAAATCTAGTAAGTTGACCAGAGGGGGCGCTTTGGACCTTTCCGGAGAAGCCTCAGAAATGTGACCTAATACAGTACTGAGAAGGTTGAAAAATGGTACCTTTAAACAAGAACAACAACAAAAGAAATGGTTGGGAGACAGCTGACAATCCACAACAAGTGGACATGGATTAAGATATTAAATTATTGGTGTTATTAATTAATAACCGAGTACATTGGATAAAGTTTTATTCAATCATCTTTGGATAAGCAAATCTTAAAACTGAAAGTCTTGTTTACAGAGTTGTACTTGTTTACAACAAGCTGTATTTTATTTATATTTCGTGACAAATGTTCTTGTGCTTATTTCACGTTATATACGAGAGTAAAGTAACTTCTTATAGATACTGCAAAAAAGAGGAAATTATACTTTCGTCTGTAATAATAATAATGATAATAATAAGACAACATGTATAAGGACAGTGCTGTTTCTATTTACTCTCTGTAGTTCAGGATTTCTCACACTTTGCCTTGTAGTCCTTTGCACTTTTTAGTGTTTAATCTACCCACAAAAAAATCTTCCTATTCATCAGATAATAAATATCTTTTTGAAATAGTGTTGGAACTGTATTATGGTGAAACGTGCAGTGTGGAGGTCCAGGATTGGAAATCTCTAACCTGTTTAATAAACACTGGTGTTTATAAGTTGATGTGCATTTGCTGTACATATATGCTAAGGCTTACTGTTTATAGCGAGCAGAACAACTTAAATTGTGATGCTGTGCGATTCAACGTTTAAGTTGTCAATAAACAAAAATAAAGTTTCTTTTTTATTAGGGTTTAATGCTTTTTTTTTTTATAGTTGCCATTATATTGTTGTATAAAATGTGATGGATTCAGCAATGGTAGCAATAGCAACAACATGACAATGAAATTTGCTTGTTGGTGGTATAATATTACGCTTGTTTAATAGTGTAAGTGCTGCTTGAATAAAAAGAGAGAACAAGAAGACACTGAAAAATGACTGATTTTTTTTTTTTTTATTCAGTAGGAAACCTTTCTCTTGTCAGTGATCACACATGTTCTTATTTTTATACTAAATGCCTTCAAGATCAAAATCAAAGTGCAGTAAGCCACAGATTTTTGAGGAAACATCCTACTAAGCACAAACTTGTATATTCGGTTGATTATGCGATGTATTGCTGATCAGGACATAAACATGATTACGCAAAGCGTATTTGTTAAAGCGTTCACAGAAGTGCAACAGGTTTAGATTACATAAGTGCTTCTCCCACTCCACCCTCACACAGCACATTTTCTCTCATCGATGCTTTAACACATATCCATCTGTGTGGGAAGCGTAGGCTGTGGTCCCATCTCAAATACAGAGGAGTGATTGCATATTCTAAATAAAAAAAACCTAACTTACTGACATTAGTGAACACAGAGCTAAGGAAAAGTTAACCGTTACGATGTCTGAACTGCCCTTCTGATTTTTTTTTCCTTTTTTTTTCTACAATCAATCCCAGTGTACCCTTTGCATCCTTTTTGTCTCTCATTCATGATTTCTTTCTCTAATATAACTTGTACCTGTAGACTTAGCGCAGGTAACATGCGTTAGGGCAGTTCTCATTAGTTTGCATGAAATCTCAGCTCCAGTAAGTTGCATCTGTGGAGGCCATTTCCATCAACTGAGCCTCCAGTTCCTCAGCATCCTCAGTGAAGCGCTGAGCAAAGGACTGGATCAGTCCTGCAGCACTCGCCTCGTATTGCTCCAGCTCCACCGCCTCGTCTGGTACACACCAAAACAGTTTATTAATAACACACAATCATGCACCACAAAGTGAGGCATATGAAAGATGAATATGAGAATGTAATAGTACAAGTAATTAATTTGCATATTGCATGCAAGTAATTAATTTCAAGTTTATCCCGTGGAAGCACAAAATTAGACAGTCAGACAGGCAATAACAGTGAGGGTTGGTTAGCAGAATCAGGGAATCGGAGCTGACCTTTGGCCCGGGTATTAGCCTGAACAAACATCTTGCGGGCTTCCTTGCGAAGCAGCACTGTCTCGCGGAGCCGCAGGAAATTGTAAGCACCATCAGCTGTGACTGCAGAGTAGCGGTCATACAAAGCTCGACCTCCCTCCACATCAGCCGTGGATTTGTACACCTGAGGAAAATGGTTCAAATCATGTTTTAACTACAAGTCGAAGTCCTGTTCAGTATGAGTCAGTGAGTAATAAAAACTAGTGTCACAAATGTACAAAGTTAGGTAGGGCTTCATCATTAATCATTACCAAGACGCTTCCTTGATTGACCAAATCAGTGAATCAATAAAAAGCGTGTGAGCTTAGCTAAACTTGGGAATTTTACACTCAGTTTATTTTTATTTTAAAAGTGGGAGATTAATATGGTAATTGTAAAATATTAATATTTCTGGATTTAAATAAAATATTTATTTTATTCCATAATCAGCTGAATATTTATTTTAGAAATTATTTTAATTGTTACCATTACTTTAGTCATAGACTCATAGAATCTATAGACTCAACTAATATTAAACAGTTAATACTTAACAGTATATCGACCTGTATTACAAAAAGGTTCTGTCTTCAGTTACTTAGAATCTTTATAGTTGGTGGCAATATTGGACTAATGGGCCACTAACTATTGGTCACTATAAGGTCGGCGGTTCAAGCCCCAACTCCTACTACTGTTGGGCCCTTGATCAACTTCAATAACCCTATCTATATCATGGTTGATCCTACGCTCTGACTCCAGCTTCCTATCCGAGTTATGTAAATAAAGTGCTTCACTGTACTACTGTATAATGTATATGTAGTTTCTTCTTCTTTAGCTAGTTTATAAATCGCTGACAGACCATAAAGAGAAGAGTGTATCAACATTAGGCTGACATGAACTGAATTTCTTCCCTGGAATCCCAGTGGAATCCACTGTCATAAGAAATTCTAATGTTTGTCAAGCATTATAACACAGTCATGCGGCATTTCATTGTATTTATAAGCTGTTAAGAATGTATGTTATACTGGTGTACTGCACTGTATATTATACTCCATACTATGAGTTAAAATGAAACTAACACCTTTTACATAATCGACTAAATGAAGAGGTTGCATCCCACTTTGTCCGGTTTCTAGCCTACAGTATGTTAAGTGCCACAACAACAACAATCTTAGCATTAATGTACCTGCAGACAGCAGAGGAACTTTTGGATGGCAGTCTTCCCCACTGTGTGAATCTTACTGCGGTCCAGTGTGATCAGGGCATCAGGCTGACCATCCGCCCCTGTGGTCTCACTCAAGGTCACGAAACCTTCCCCTGCTTCCAGAAGCACACGCAGGATCACAAAACGAGCCTGCATATGAGCCTATGAAACACACACACACACACACACACACACACACAAAAGACACACACAGTGAAAACCAAGGTCGTCTTTTCAAAAACAAGTTTCCATTCTAGACTGTTTGCTGCTAATTAACTAAAAAAAAAAAACAGTGGAAAGAAATCTTATTATAGTTCTCAGTATTATGCAACACTTCTGGCGATTTTTCTTGCGAAGAAGTGATGCCAAAAAAGTTTCAGGAATTGAAACTAAAATGATTGCAAACCTGTCTCCAGCTCTTGCTCTCTGGTGTATAAAACTCCAGGCCTAGCAGACCAGCACGGACCATAGTCAACCAGTTCACATACACAACCTCATCTGCTGCTTCACCCTCATGACCAAAGATGCTGCATTCAAGCATAGTAAAATCTCAGCTCTGTTACAATGCACAAGATAAAACACTGGAATGTGTGTGTGAGGGTTACTATTGCTTTACCTCAGCACCTGCTTGTTCAGACAGAGGTAGAGCCCCACACACTCTGCCCTACATTCCTCATATGACGAAGCGATGGTGGAGAACTTGCTGTCCCATGTCTCGCTGCCTTTGTACCAGCTGGTAACCTAAAAGAAGGAAGTACAGTTGAGCCTCGACACATTGAACCACTGTAATTTTAGGAACAGTACGATGTTACGGCTTTGAATCAAGAGTATGATTCATAGCACAGACGTATCTAATAACCATTGAAATTGTGTGTAACTTTAAATATTTAAAATGTTGTGTCTCGTTCAAAGCCATTATCTTTTTTTTCCTGCTAATCTTCTTCTCCACAGTCTAGTCCAGGAGGTGGAGGAAATGCACCAAGCACCCATAAACACAAAACAGCAGCGATACGATCATAAAATACAAGTATTATCGAAAGATGAAGGTGGAACTCGCTAATTTAAGAGGTTTAAATAAAGGAATCTTTTACTTTTAAAGGTTACTGTTAAGGGTTTGCATAGTGTAGTGTAATAGACTCACCAATTCCCCTGTCTCTGGATTACGGACCTCAGCGTGATTAAAGTTGAATTTTCCCTTTTCATCCTGCACACACAAAATGAGGCGAGCCCATTAGCTACATTCTAATCCTAATATTCATAAGGTGTTCGATTTTAAATGCATTCGGCCATACTGTAAGACACAGCTCACTCACCTGCTTGAAGAGTTTGCCACTGCCATGTCCAAGAAGCTCATGTAGCCCCACTTGCACCTCAAAAGAAGGGCCTTTCCACTTGATGAAGAGATCCTGCAGACATAAATAATACAGAAAGAAAGGTCAAATACATTTTTATTTACTATAAAAAAGAAAAAATGTCGTCGTTTCAGAAGGGTCAAATTATTGGGCTACATCACGCAATGAAAAAAAACTAAGGAGAATTGAAATGACTTGAACTGGGTTAAGAACTGTTCTGGTCTGATGCGTTCAGTAAAGGTAAGAAGGGTGCATCGCTTCATGTGCTTCCCATCATGCATAGTGCTCATGTCAAATGCCTCTGAGGCAGTGTTATGATCTGGGGTTCCTTCAGTTGGTCAGGTCTAGGCTCAGCAACATTATGTGGCAATAAAGTTAAACCAGCTGATGACCTGAATGTACTGAATCACCAGGTTATCACATCTATGGAGTTTTTCTTCATGGATGACATGCCATATTACAGGATTCAAGTTGTGAAAGAGTGGTTCTGGGAGCTTGTGTACAAGAAGAATTGTTTGAAATTTGAATACAGTCGACCCTCGGGGGTTAAGTTTCTAGAGCAGACGTGAACTGTGAAAATTTTCCAGAAACCAGAAATTTTGCATGTGGTCAAAAAAAATGCTTATAAATTACTATTTTTATGGTTTAAATATGCCCTCAAAACTCTTTAATTTAGTTAAAATTTTAGATTAATACATTACCATTAAAAATTTAGTGCTGTACTGCTATGTCTTCCACAGTGCCAGAACATAAAATACAGATGTTACCCCTATATGTACTGTAATTCATGCAAGCATGCGTTTTTAGTACTGTGTCTGTACAGTAGTAAATAATAATAATAATAATATACAGTATTATATTTTATATGGCAATTTAGCTGAATTTACATGAATATTTACGTTGCAAAATTAGGAAATGATATTGTTCTTAATAGTTAATGAGGCCGCGATCTATAAACTGCGACTTTGCAGGGATTCACTATATGCATTGACTCACCTTGTCTTTTTCCTCCAGAAAAGTGAGTTTGTCCTTTTGTGTTGCATAGGCCACAGCCAGCACATTCCCAAGGGACACATTCTTAAAGCCTTCTGTTTGTCTAATATCATCATCTGGGGGAAAAAAAGATACACTGTTTACTATGGAATATATATAAGCCAAATTCACTTAAAACCACAGCAAATGGTAGAACTCACAGTTTGGAATGTTGATTCCTGCTGGGATGCCACTGCCAGCGAAAGTGAGCACATCCAGAGAGGTGAAATCAGGTTTGAGGAAGCGATCTTTCTCGAATGCATCTGGCCACGGCAACTCGGGCAGCAAGTCTTCGGCTGAACTCACCAGCTGCGCGAATCGAGCACTCATCGCTTTATTCACTACAGCAACAAAACCTGAAAAGAAGGGGGCAGAAATGTGGAGATGTAACAAGCTATCTGCAACAATAACCATGGATGTTTAGAACAAAATGAGAATTTAAACTTGCCTTCAAATTCGCCTCTTGAACCGAATGGATCTCTGTAGCTCTCAATGAAGCCTATGTAACTATCAAGCAGAGGAACAGTGGCGAGAAAGCTAGGGTGAGTTTGGATGTAAACTAAAGATTAATTTCCTTTCAGACTTCTTAAAACTGAATTTTTAAAATCACACACACACAAAAAGCAATGAAGCACCAAAACTTTTGTAACTTTTATAAAACTCTGCAATCCAGTGTAATAAAAAGGTTGCATAAATTCAACAAAATTTTTTGCCTGTATTTGCACATCAGAACATGATAGACGTTTACGTTATATAATGAAGCAATAACACTTAACCTGTAAATGTTCAGTTTAGAAGATTAGCAACACCTTTAAGTATATTGCTGCAAAAGGAGTAAATTAAATACACATTTTGCAAAGTATTCGGGACATACTGTGCACACAGGTTTCAATTACATTTCCCTCCCTCTATATTCACCTCTCTACAATAGGTCCCTTGTCCTTTATCCAAAAACGGGAGCCCTCTTTATGAGCGTCCACAGACCCATAGGTGAAACTTCTTATGTACTCCTCCAGCATTTGTCTCTGGTTCTCGTTGGCAGCGTAAGCCTATGTATAAGCAACAGAGCAACATTTAGAAGCAGACATCGGCTTTTCTCTAAGGTTTTTAAAAAAAAGTTAGGCTGTTACAGTAAAAATGTGTGGTTTATATAATCCACCTTCGCTTTTTCCAGGTTTTGGCTGACTTTCTCCATAAGGTATGCATAGTCTCCTCTCTGAACAGAAAAAGCAGCATCCTCAAAGTCAAATGTGCCACAGCGAGTTTCTTCTTCACCCTCAACAGCACAATCTGTAAAATATAGTGAGTAAGAAATGAGAGAGAAAAAAAAAAAAACTCAGACAAAAGCCATAGTAAATCCACAGAACAATTGGATTGTTCTGATTCTCAAGACCAATTATATACACTGCCTGGCTCAAAAAAAAATTGCACACTACAAAATTTCATTGACCGTATTTAGGGGCGTATTTAAGTGAAATGTTTCTTTATGCTCTCAGAAATACACTTTAACAATTTAAATCCTGGAACATGCCTGTTTCTGGGAAGAAGAAAAAATCCATAAATGTGATAACATCCAGTAAATTCAGAGCATCAACTGACTTAATTTTATTGCCATATAATGTTGATGTACACATAACGGGTATGTACAGTATGCACTACGTACAACTGGTGCATTGTTTCATGTGCTTCCCTTCTTACACTGACACACCAATCATGCTGGAATAAGCTCAATCCTAACTCATCAGACCATGTGACCTTTTTCCACTGCTCCAAAGTCCAATCTTTATAATACCTAAAAATGTTTTTTTTTCCTGATTCGGCTCACTAACATGGTATTCTGATGTTTAATATCAATTTTATGATTTTTCATCACATTGTGCGTGTCTGCAAGTGCTCTTGTGTTTACTAATAAAAATAGCTGTGAATTCTACTGTGAGTGTTTCACTATGCTTCTTTACTAAGTTTTTTTTTCGTGATTTTCACCACAGTCCTTACAGGTCTTACTAATGTGCTAGACAGTTCTTAACGCAATTCCAGTAATATCAAATAGCCTTAATTGTTTTTGCTGCTTTATGCAGGTCAATAATTTGGCTCTTCTGAAATGTTGACTTTTTTTGGCCAGGCAGTGTAAATGTTCAACCTTCAAGTCTTCAAGTTTTTTTTTCCTCACCCTTCTTCACTGCAGAGGCAAGGCGCACCTCGTAGTGGCGTTTCCCTTCTGACACTTTCTTAAACAAACGTGTGTTGTAGGCACTCAGGTTCTAGGGAGGTATAACATTACAAACTTAAGCAGAAATGTTGCTGTATAAGGATTCACAACAAATCTCTAATTCTCCAAAAAAAAGGGGGGAACTTAAAAAAGGGGGAGGGCAGAGTGGGAAAATGTTTCTACCACTGCATAACAATTACAAACTGCTTGAAAAACAGCAGCAATAAAATTCAGGTTTTCAACAGGATAAAACTGTATAAATTTTAAAACGAGGGGCGTTCAAGTCAAACCAGGACGTGTGATAAAATTTCACATGAATGAAGCCATAAAATCAGTTGACATTTGCAGAAGACTTTGGTCAAATTACTGCAGTAAAACATGTCAACTGTGCAAATGCCTGTATTCAATTAAATTTTATTTGTATAGCGCATTGTATGTCTGTGAATAATGAAGCCGGCTGAGATCTCGCAGGTCTTTCCTGCGAATATTCAGCAAGTGGAACACCTGATCCCTGAAAATCAACGGATCAATCAAAAAATAACTTAGCACCACCTTGCAAAAGAGACACAAATAACGGTCTGTGAGAACTGTGGAACTCATTCTAAGCCTTTGAACATGTTTGGGCCATTAAAAAAGTTCCTGGGTGGCCAGCATGTCAGATGTGAAGCAGGCAGAAAACTTTCTATCATGATGATATCCAAGTACTAGGGAACTGCTCAGATAAGTGCATCAGTGTAGCAGAGGATTATATATATAGACTTAAAGGGAGTGTTTACCTTTATGACTGTGTTCTGTTAGTCTACAGAAACAAAATCCCAAATTTGACTTGAACGCCACACATAGCATCTACAAAAACTGATGATTTAACTGGATAAAGAAGAAAAATGAAACTGGTTTATTTTTTAAAAAATCCATACCAGTATTTCAATAGTTATGCTAACAAAGAAAGACAACACACAAATAAAGTGATGCAGATATTAATAACTATGAAAATAGTCCACCTTGGAGTCTAGAAATTTCTGGGACAACTCTGCATCTTCTAAACAGCAGTTCCCTGAGAAGTATGTGGAGATCCCCTTTGAAAAACAAAAAAGACAAAACAATTCATTCTACTGATTATACCATGCAGAGTTATCAAAAAAGCCAGGATGTTTATTAGAGCGGACTTATTTATTAAGTTTATTAGAGCGGACTTACTTCTTCCCCGAGTCCAAGCTGTTTATGCTTGTCTTCCAGGGAGTAGAGGAGGTGGGAGCAGCTGTTCCACAGAGCCTCCATCTCAGCAGGGTTCTCCTTATAGGCCTGGCTTTCCCACACCACTGCCTTAAACTTCTCCTGCACATGGAACAAAGTTATATAAATCTTCATATTATTCAATCCTCAATAGGTTATGACCTAATGCAGTTGCTGAAATACCACTCACAAATTTAACAATAGCTTCTATACAAAAGTAATTACAAAGTTTTGCAGAATTTAAATTTTAAAGGCATTGCATATTAAAAGTTATACAATAAAAATGAAATCTGTATTAGAACAGGTATCTAAGTGACATTGGGTTATTGTCTGTGTAGAGTTTCTGTGCATTTTCTCCTCCTCAAATTTCCTACTTAAAGTTACTAAAGATTAATGAAAAACTAATTTGAATAAAAAATGCTTCAAAAAGTATGGTAGGCAAATGTTTGCACCCAACAGTATGAACTGTACATATCTAAAGTAATTGTGACTTTAATTAGATAATCTTGCATAATGAAAGAACTAGCCAACCATATCTAGGCATTTTACCTTTGGCAAATTGGGGATGAACTTCGTGTCACCAAATGACTTATAGTTTCCCATGTTTGCATAAAGCCCAGCAGCATACACAAGAAAAGCCTGATAAAAAGAGAAAAAAATATTAAACACATGTGTTCAAACGATACTGACTCTTAGTGAGACCACTAAACTTCCCTACCTGGTACTCATCGGAGCTCAGACCTGCTGCAGTTGCCACTGTCTCCAGCTGTGCAGGTGTCTGCTTCCGGAAGATTCTCTGCAGGAGCACGTAGATGGACGGAGACTCCGGTGAGGTCTGCAGCAGAACCACCAGGCCCCCGTACCAAGATGCTCGCGAGATGTAATGTGCATACAGCTGCTCTTTAGGCGACAGCAGCCGGAAGGCCTCGGCACAATCCAGAACCGAGATCCCGATGTCATTGGGGAGGTAGTACTGAGAATCCACCATGCTGCTTTACAAGCAGTTCTGGTTGAAATTACAAAAAACTCTGGAAGATAAATATATCATGTATGATTCAAGGCATTATTCTGAGTAAAAAACATGCTAGGTATGTTCTGTACATTGTACAGAACACTTGAGGGCACCACTTTTGTGACAAGTTAATATCCAGAGAGGTTTTTTGTCTTAGAATGTAAGGGAGTGAATGCATAGTTCAAAGATAGCCATGAAATGGTTTGCTCCCATGATCATCAATCATTAGAAAATTCTGTATACATTTCCATTGTTATTCAGATGATACACAACTTTGCATCTCCAAAAGCCTGACTCAAGTCAACAGCTGTTCATTTTGATGTTCGATGTTTCCTCAATCTCGTCCTTTCCTCAGGTCAAAAACTTGATTACTGTAATCCACTTTTAACTGATCTACCACAAAAGCTGCCCATATCATAACCTGAATAGACATTATGCATCACATCACCCATTCCCTTCAACAACTCCACTGGTCATGATCGAATACCTCATGGAGTTTAAACAAATTCTCCTCACTATTCAATCACTTCATAACCTTGCTCCTCCTTATCCATCAGAGCTTGTACAGCTCCACACCACCTCTCACATTCTTCGCTCATCTTCATCAAGGCTCCTCTTTACAACATTGCCTGTGTGAAAACTATGAGCACTATAGCCTTTCGCTGCACTGATCTTGGTCTCTGGAATTCTCTTCCAGAAAGCATCTGTAATATAGACACTCCAACCACATTTAAATCATGTCATAAGCCCCATTTACACAGAAATGCTTATCCTACATGATGTAAGGCTGCGGTAAAATTTTCCTATGACTATATCTGTTTTAAAGGGGATTATGTGACAAGTGTTTTACTGTTATTTACTATTTTCTTTTATTAATTAATTGCTTTATTTTAAATTTAAAGGCATCTATGTAGATACAATGCACTATTATCATTATTATTGTTATTAAACATCTCCATCACATGAACCAACATAGCAACAAGATTATTTTCACTAGATCTACTTTCTCCATGGAAAGTGGAGCAATCTTAGATAGACAGACAGATGGACAGACAGACAGACACACACACACATTGACCAAAGTGCACAAAGTTTCTAAAGAAAATACATCTTTCTAGACATCAGTTGTGCAAGTGCTTCTGAGACTGTAGGTGGTGAAATGTTCCAATTCTGATTTTAGTCCAAGTACTGTAAGCTAGTAAACATGCAGATGGAGGAGTCCAATCAGTCAGTCCGAGAATTGCACAATCCTACTCAAGCATGATGGTCTATTGGCTGTTATAAACATGAATCTGAAGATGATTCAAGGAAGTAAATGCATGGTGGTAAATGTTAATCTAAAGACACAGAATTTAATGGTTTTATCTCCAACAACCTAAAAGCAATTTGTTTTGGAAAAAGTCTGTCCATCTCTACAAAGCATAGCACAGAATACAATGATGCAGTTACTTCTGTCTGTTCATTTCATATAAAATGCTTCTTTTAAACACTAATTCTTCTATAGGACCCTTGGATTTCTAGACAGACAGAGGAAAAACAGCAAAAGCCATCTGATGACATTTGACCTAATCCAGGGCGTGCGTGTTATCAGACATAATTTAGTCTTGAAATCAAGGTTTCATTTTACAACATAAAATAAATTTGATATATATCCATTTCTAGACAAATAGAAATTATATCCCTTTGTAACACATGAATCGCATACTTTAATAACCCAAATGCTTTTTAGTAACAGATAGGGACTTCCAATTTCAGTTTTCTCAAAGGCTGACTAGTTTCAGCTAACAAAGCTAACACGGCTAGCTCAGGTCGCTAAGTTGGCAGCTGTATTGTCCAGATTAGTTACTCAATTACCGCGACATTCAGGTATATATATAACAAAAATACTACTACCTAACCGCATTTTCTCCATTCAACAAAAGCTTACTATCGTATAACGAGGACCCAAGTTTATATGGACTTTGTACCTTAATTCTTCGTTCAAACCTGTCAAAATGCAGCCTCACTGTCTACTCCAACATCCGCTGTTCATTCAATAAACGTTCCGCCTCACAGCCAATCCCTTGGAAGAACTGAAGATTGATTCGCATTTGAGCCAATCAGTAAAGAGTTACGTCTCAAACTGGGAATGAATACTGTGACAATTGAAAATCTCAACGTTAAACCATACACATACGTGTTTTTCTATCTTGAAGTTTATAGGAAAGCTGCAACGGTGTGTTTAATAAGAACACACGTAATAATTAATATTTTAATAAAATAAACTTTAAGGTTTTTTTTGTTTATAGAGCATGGTTTTTTTATTTATTTAATAAGTAATACAAAGTGCTGTGCAGGAGGAAGTACAAGAAAGACGAACAGGATTTAAAAGTGAAAGTATACTAATGCAAAAAAAATGTGGTTAAAAATACATTTAAACAAAACAAGATAACGAAAGAGATAATCAGGCTACTTTAATAAAAACCTAGCTAAATACTAATATAAATGCAATCCATCTAGGAACCTCTGTAGTCCAACTAGGAACAGTGGAGGCCAGTGAGGATTATCATTGTATTTATTCACCATTTTACACTCACACATTCACTACAGGCAATTTGGGAACTCCAATTAGCATTTTTTGGGACTGTGTCAGGAAACCGGAGTATCCCGAGGAACCCAGAACCCTGGAGGTGCGAGGCAATAGTGCTAAGTGCTAAGCCAACGTGCCATAAAAATCATATGCATGTTACTTAATAACCTAGGATTGTGGGCCTAATGTGAATATTTATCTGCTTTCTCTGGATTTATTTTTCATACATGGAATGTGCAGAAAGCTGCTGCTGGATGATTTAAAAGTGTTGGTTGGACCATAGCTTGGTAGACAAAAATAATATATAAATGTGCTTTACCGATAAGTACAGTTAAATGTATTGCTAAAACCTATGGGACAGTGGCGGCTGGTGCAAAAAAACATTTTGGGGTGGGCGCAAAAAATAAAAAGTAAACTTTTAACGCTCGCCTGTAGTTGAGAATGGTCCAATCATGAGCCCAAATATTTAAAAACAATATAGATTTGCTAAGAACAAAAGTGGGAGGGTTCAGGGCGCACAGAGCTGCGCCCGAAAGATGATTTAACAAAATCCAATCAGAGGTCAGCCTCAAGTCACATGCTTTTTAAAAATGTACGTGCCTACATAGACACTCGTTTAGACACGAACACAAATGAACGTAATACAGTTTAGATTTTTTTGCAAATAAATTGCAAATAAATTATATTAAGAAATACAGCGGAATATTGTGACTAAATGACTTCATTTCATTATTAAAATAAACAATTATTATGTTAAATAATTACATGTTAAATGAGCATTGTCCTCTGCCTAACTCTAAGGGGGGCGGCGCCCCGCTATGGAATAATATCTCTTTTCCAGTTCTATCACAATTCCAAATGTGTAAAACTGATCTGACTCCAGGCTGTTTAATTTTGCTGCATTTTGGTTATTTTGGTCATTTGCTTTTTTTTCTTCTTTGTGGTTTAACAACATTTGGAATTCAGTAGGTTACATTACCGCCAACTGTGGGTGTCATTTTCCCCTCATCTTCCCAGCTTTTTAAAGCAGATGTTCTACACTAGCTTCCTTAAAACACCTAATGCTTCTTTCCCTGATCTTGTCTTTACCTGTTCTATATCTTGAACACTTCGTCTGCTTTATGTGTGTGTACTAGTGCTCTGTAATGGGTTGCCATAGCATCCAGTTGTTCCATGCCTTTCCTCCCACAGTCCAAAGACATGCAGAGCAAGGCTAATTGGTGTTTCCAAATTGCTCATAGAGTGTGAGTGAGGTGTGCTTGTTTCCTGAGATGGCCTGGCACTCTGTCCAGGGTTTATCCCGTTTTGTGCCCCGAGTCCCAATAAACAATATATATTGAATGTGTGACAGAAATTTGGCAGAACAATAATAACTAATGGTCCTGATATTAGGATGGTACAAGGATATACTGTATCTATAATAAGGATATTTCCTCTGGGTTCTCCAGGTTCCTCTCACAGTCCAAAGACATGCAAATTAGGCTAATTGGAGTTCCCAAATATCCCATAGTGTGTGAATGTGCATGTGAATTTTGACCGGGGGTCCTTCAACAGTTGGGAATAAAATGGGAATACTGTGGTCACCATTGGCATAACACTGTCCATGGTTGGACTACAGAGGTTCCTACTGTTCCTACTGGTGTGTGTTCAGCTTAAAACGTTTATTAACTGCTTAGCTGAGGATGTACTGTACTCCTGGAGTCAAACCGTGACATCACCCTTTACATTAGATGGATGGAGGGAAAATAAGGACAATGTAAATTTGTCCTCAAATGATGACCTTCATGTCTCAAAAGCATACTGTATACTGTATGTGTGAAGTTCTAATTATAGTTAGTCAGTCAGTTAGTTAGTTAGTTAGTTAGTTAGTTAGTTAGTTAGTTAGTTAGTTAGTTAGCAAATGCCTCAGTGCAACAGTTTGTAGGTGAGGACCTCTAGGACCCCACATAAAAAATGGGTGTGTCTGTTGGTTAAGCACATTATTGGCCAGCCAGCGCAATGCCTTCATATTCTTGTTGTTTCGGCCACAAGACTTAGTCAGAAACCATAATGTCACGGTGTAACTTGAAGCAGCTCTGATGGATTTTGTTGACCAATAGCAAGGAAAGTCTAACACAGAAAGGAGAAATAGAAAAGAAGAGGAAAAGGGTGAGGTAAGGACTTATGACTTGTTCCATTTGGTGGTGGGATAATGAGGAAAATCTTAATTCAAAAGTAGTAACTTGAAATCAAATGTACTTAAACATTTTAAATATATCAACTTAAATAGTTAAGATTTAAGCTCAATACAACTTTAATTTTTCTGTTTTATATTTATGGAGTGCCACTAAGTTTAATAAGCTGTTATTAAACATGTTCTGTCTGGTTGTCATAGTCAAACAAAAGGGTATAGATTTGTTTGAATTATATTTAATTAATAAAGTCAAATGCATAGAAATGACATTGACCAGATAAATGTAAAATGTAACAATTGCATCATTTTCTATAATGCAAAAAGTTCTTGTAAACTTGAATGAATATGTTCAAACATGTATTGCTTCGGGTTATATGAACACCATTGAAACATCCTCAAATATGGACATATTGAATATAATTTACTGCACATATGATCATATTTTAGAGTGACACAGTAGACGCCTCCACCCCACCTCCTTTAGTGACAGTATACTTTCTATGATGGTGAATGCTGTAATCAGGGAATGCAGGTCCCCAGTGTGGGAAGTGATAAGAAAAAAATGACGCAACTCAAAATCCCAAAAGTGAGCACTCACACGCAAAATGAGCCTTAGTAACTTCTCCTCTCTGGGCTCCTCATTCAAATATTAATTGTGTTTATTAATATGTGTTTTTAAAGCGAATTGCTAAATTATTCAATCAGATTAAGATCATTCACGTTATTTTTATGGACAAATATAGACTTTCAGTATACACTATGTATGACTGTAATATATTAATGTCGTAGAGTTGTGCTTCTCAAAATGTAGTGTAGAATAACCAGGAGAACGCTATTATTAAGTTATTGACCTGTTCAGTGGTCCCTTGAACTAAATGGGTTTAACCCAGATGCCAATAACTCAAAGTCAAATTGACCTACAAATAATGTCAATTATGGCATATTGTGTTGGAAAGTTTAGGAAATAAGAAAGTGCTACAGTTTTATTTAGCAGCCAGAAATTACTATGTCTCTGAATTCTGAACTGATCCCACAGGCAAGGAGCTCATGAGCTCATGAACGGTATTTGAAGGAATTCATGCTTTAGTGTTTGTATTTCAATATAAGGCTGTGTGTGAGCACTGACATGTGAAATTGAAAATGGAACAAGTTGACATAATTTTTTACTTTTTTGCAGAATGTGCTTAGAGTGTAGGAAAGCCCGGTCCCGCGTGGCAGCTCAGAGCAGACGGGAGAAAGAAAGCCAGCTGTTTAAAGAATTAGCGGCTCTCCTGCCCCTGACTCCATATGAGGCAGATCAGCTGGATAAAGCCTCCATCATTAGAGTCACAATCTCCCACTTGCACCTGCAAGCTCTTCTGGATATCCCTGGCTCCACCGCAGTAGGAGCTGCAGTTCATCCTGTCTCAGCAAATCAGGGTAAGTTTAGAGACCACTGTTACAGCAAATAGCAGCTTTGAAGAGGCCAGAACTTCATAATACCACATGTTTTCCAGGAGAGCTGACAGAGTCAATCGAGAAGTGGTTTCTAGGTACACTTGAAGGATTCTTGCTGTTGTTGTCCCTGTGTGGCAAGATTATCTTCATCACAAAAGATGTTGTCTCTCATATAGGAATCAAACAGGTAAAGTACGCTTGAATGCAGTATTTCACTATATCATTATACATGCATTATACATACAAGGTGTCTGCCATTTTTTTTTCAATTAGATATCACTACCGTACACTCATTGCCGGCTTTTTTGGAGCACCGGTTTACCCGTGCAGTCATGCAATAAAATCATGCAGAGATACAGTATATCAAAAGCTGCAGCATCATCTTCACCAGATGAACATAAAGATTTGCAAAACCTTGCCTGTCTTTGACTCTTTAACCTAGCAACCAATTACAAACCCAGTGAAATGATTTTGTACCTTGTTGTATTTTCTCTGGATGTCTATTCAAAACCACTTCATTCCTGGTTAGCACATTTCTAAATTCTATTTTTTTTTTTTACCATGGTATGGATACTATGGTCATCTGATGGTGCCTGTATATAGTACCATGGTATTTTTTACATCACTGTAGTACTTCTTTGCTGATATAGTACATGCATAACACTATGGTATATGGTTCTACCATGGTATATCCTTTGGTATAAAAGTACATGTACTATAGAACATGTACTACGATATTTATATGCTATAAATGTTTGTGTACCATAATGGAATTTTTCTTAATGGAACTGTATATTATGGTACTTTTAATATAACAATGTATTTTCCTCCATTTCCATGGTGCTTTCAAAGATACAGGTGCATACTATTGTGCAAAGAATGGCATATTTTAATGATACCTGCTGAACTTTATACTTAATAGTCCCAGTACCCATTCCCAAGTACCTGTTGTACCCAGTAAGTACCATGGTGTTCATCAAAGCATTGTGGTACAAACCATAGTACACCCACTGAGGTGCCATAGTATCTATGCTAGTAGTCTGTTAAATCCTTGGGTGCCTGCCATGGAAATGTCTGAAGTACCACAGTCATACTATGGTATACTGTATTATGGCAGCAAAGCTTGGGCCAGCCTATTGCCTAGTGTATGGCAAGGTACCCCTTACCACCCCTAGACTATCATGTGTAACATTCTTAGCAGAGCAGTCACATGGATGTAATACTGTCTGATAAAGTACAGGGTGTCCAAAAAGTCGTGAATCAATGAGATTCAAACTACATATACCTAATTTTATATTTGTATTTGAGATTGTATTTAGATTGATTAGATTGTTTTTTCTTGCAAAGGGTACAACGGAATCGACGGAAGTATCCCTTCTAATTCCATTCTCGAATATTGTGATCCGGCAAGCTTATACACTTTAAATGTAAATGTAACAATAAAAATCGCAATAAAAATAAGACTAAGATATTGCACATATCAGTACTGTATATATGATGAATAGCTATTGTGTTTTATGTACAGATTTAGCAGTTGGGGATAGATAAATAAATAAAGACAGTGTTTCAATTCTCGAATGGCTCTGGGGTAGAAACTGTTCATAAGCCTGTTGGTGAAGTAATGAATATGTGATTTATAAAATGTTCTACGTGTGGACTACATGTGCATTTTCTCAGCTTAACATTTTCCCAAATTCATGAATGTTTTGTATACACAGCAACTGTCTGAGAACAACATGTACACTGTGTACACTGTATACACTTGTTCTTTGCTCGCCGGCTATTCTCTTGGGGTCCTCTTGAAGATTGCAGCTCATGTTTTTCCCTCTTAGTCATCCTCCTGCCTTTGGTTAGTGGTTGATGTCTGAGACTGCTGCTGAGTGGATATTTGTGGTTAAAGAAAGACAGAGAATGACACAGAGTTCTTTAAAAAGCCTTGCTAAAAAAATATACAGCTAAGTCTGACCAGCCACCAGTTGGCAAAAAACTATTCCAAGCTCTCACTCACTTACTCATTCTCTATACACTTATCCTGTACAGCAGGCGTGTCGAACTGGATCCAGAAAGGGCTCGTGTAGGTGCAGGATTTCCATCTACCCAAGCAGAAGCCACACCTGATTTCACCTTGGCGCTTAATAAAATACCGGCCCTTTCTGGATCCGGTTTGACGCTTCTGTTGTATAGGGTCACAGGACAGGACAAACTCGTACACCTTATTCATTTGCTGGTAAATAAGGATTAACTTGAGAACAAAAAACAGCCTGTGTTTTGATAGCTGCTAGTTCGTAAGAATTTCTTGGATATATAAACAGGAACAAAACAACAATGCTGTCCTGCCTGATAAACAACACACCCATTAACATGTCAGTGTCACCGCTGTGCTAAGGATGGTCCACCACCCAAAGATATCTAATCTGCGGTGGTCTTGTAGTGGTCCCTGAACACAGATTAATGGCTGTGAAGGCTACTGAAGTACTCTGTAGTGCAAAAAAAAGAAGATATAAACAATTACTACATGGTTGTAAATGAATTTACACAGTAAAGGATATACCTCAGAAAATGGCATCTTAGTGAGTCTTCTGATGTGATCGATTACAATTTGTGAGACTGACTCTTGTCACATTGCATGTTCTTTAACACATTTTTTCCTTTTCAGATGGATTTGATTGGTCGGAGTTTGTTTGACTTCATTCACCCTTCTGATCACAAGGATATTAAAGATATTCTTACAAGGATAATAGGTAGACATGCTATGAAGTCTTAACCTTTTTCATCTAACAAACACTATATGGACAAAAGTACTGTAATGTACTTGTATTTGGCCAAACTTGCAATGAAATTGAATCCAAATACATACTGTATACGTTAATATGGAGTTGGTCCCCTATTTGGCAGCTATAACAGCTTGCACTCTTCTTGGAAAGCTGTCCACCAACGTTTGGAGTGTTTCTGTGGAGCATTTATGAGGTCAGGCACTGATGCTGGATGAGAAGGCCTGGGATGTAATCTTCATTCCAGTTCATCCTAAAGGTGCTGAATGGGGTTGAGGTCACAGGGCTCTGAGCGGGCCAGGCAAGTTCTTCCCCACCGAACTCATCAAACATAGTCATTGTTTTATGCACTGGGGCACAGTCATGTTGGAATAGAGAAGGGTTCACCAAACTGTTGCCACAAAGCTGAAAGCATATCATTGTCCAAGATGTCTTGGTATGCGGAAGCTTGCCTTTTAAGATTGCCCTCCACTGGGGATAAGGAACATCTAAATCCAATTATCAACAGGTTTGGCCAAATATATTTGCCCATATAGTGTACAGTGGTTAAATGGCAAATTCAATTTGACTTCATATCGGTAATTCAACTACACTCTTTCTGTACCTTTAGGGAGTGAAGACCAGCAGAAGTGTGAGGTTTTCTTCCGAATCAAAGGTGCAGTCAGAAACATGCTGACACCCTGGCAGGTAACCCTCTTTCCCTGCCTATTAGAGCCAAAAGGTAAATCCTGGTATTTTTCCCGACAGCAAAATAGAGAAACTTCTATCCCTCAGCTACTTGCTGTGCTGTTTTTATATTTGACTTGTCCTTATGTTCCCAGGTGATTCACTGCACAGGAAACAAAAAGTCATCATCTATTCCAGGATCCAGCTACCTGCTACTCCTGTGCAGATCATTACCTGTGCAAGAAGTCATCGAGATGGAGGCTCATTTAAATTTCAGGACATTCCTGAGCATCCACGAGCCAGACATGAAGTTCACCTACTGCCACTCTGGGTATACCTTATAGCAGCTAAGTTCATTGTTATTTATGGTCACTTCTTCAAGTTGCACTTTTTTTTTCATTGTGTTTGTTTGGTTTTCATGCACAGGGTCTTGGAACTGACTGGCTTCAGTGACATTGAGCTGTATGGTCAGTCTGTGTACCAGTACTATCATCCATCTGATTGCCAGCACATCTTCAAGGCGCACCTCTGTTGTAAGTATTGTTGAATATGCACACCAAAAAGAGAAAAGTCAAACCCTTTCTAGGAAAGTAGAATCTTGAGCCACGCTTTATTTCCAATCAACGGCCTGATAACCATGTCTTAAGTTAGATGATTTTTATGCTTTAAATGATGGTCACTATGTGGCTTAACAAACAGAAACATTCCTCTGGAACTCGTCAGGTGCAGGGACTGGACTGAGAGGCAAAAACGTCTTTTAGAACGCTTGGAGAACTATTCCTCACAACTACATTAAAAATATTAGAAATGTATTCAGGTTTGATTGGGTCTTTGTTAGCAAAATATGAAGAAATGAGGGGTGGCTCAAGAATTGAATTTTCAAAATAAAGATGTTTAGATGCCGGCAAAGTGGACTAGTGTTTGCCTTGCACCTACAGGGTTCAGGTTTGATTCCCGGCCAGGTTCAATTCCCTTGTCTGTGTGCATGTTTTCCCTATGCTTGGTGGGTTTTCTCCATGTTCTTTTTTTGCTCCTACAGTCCAAAGACATTCAGATTAGGTTAATTGGCGTTCCCAAATCGCCTGTATACAGGGACCCTGTATACAGGATAAAGCGGTATAGGCGATGATTGAGTGAGGTGTCCAGTTTAATATTCTCATACACATTTTTGTAATAAGCCCATTCTGAAAATTATTAGATTTCTTTGTATTCGGGATTTGTCATCATTTGCTAATATGTTCTCTGATTATTCCAGCTGTCTTTCCTGTATTTACAGCATTTTGCTTAATAAAAGTGGACACGTGTTTTAATTGTGTCTAAATGTCTTGGACAGTGTTATCAAAGGGTCAGGTGTACACTGGGAAGTATCGGCTCCTACAGAAGCATGGAGGCTATGTTTGGGTTGAGACAGATGCCACAGTTGTGTACAGTGCTCTCACAGGGAAACCAGAGAGAATCGTGTGCATCAACTACATTCTAAGGTCTGAATTTGAATGTGTATTGATGTAGCGGCCTGGGAAAAAACCTTCATATAGTGAATCTTTTCCTAAAACAAAAGTGAAAATGGAGAAAACCATTTTTTATCTGCATATATTTCAGCTATAGTGACATCCAAAAGGTTTTCCCAAACCACTACATATATTGCATCCACAAAAGGATTTCTATTTAGTCACATCCGACCACATTCATATCACATTCATTATTTGGAATTTTCCATCGATCTGCCTTTAACAGTGGAGTGGAGCTTCCAGATGTGGTGCTTTCACTGGAGCAGACAGATTGCCTGCTGACTGACTTCCCTGCACCGTACACTATGATGACACAAAACGAGACCAATCAGGCAACATCTACGACGACTGAAAAGGACACCAGCTTTGTGTCTTCTCCCTGTGAGAGAGGTAAACCATCAGCCATGATCAGATCCCATCAATCAGCTTCATGATTAATAAGGGTTAAGGGCTATTTTTTTTCCAGATGGACCAACCAACAGGTGTACTGAGATTTTGTACTGGGGTGGTTTGTGTGGCTCACTTTCTGATGTGAGTATAAGTACAACCATGCGCATATACATGCAAGCTTTGAATTTACAATGCAGTTTAATTCTTAATAATCAAGCCTGGAATTAACTGATATTTCATTTGGTTTTGGCTCTCCATTAGTGATGAGAATCACCACAATATTATCATGATACCTAGGTGCATGTTAAATTTCTATTACAATTCTGTTAGCATCATGATTTTATAAATATCTTGATTTTTTTTTATTTTTTAGATTTTGTTACAATTCTAAACCTTTTTAGCAAATAATTTGCTCCTACCACAATCACACACAGAATGCTACTGAGCCCCAAAAGGCACATAGGTGGAAAAAATAAACGTTGGAGGGGGGAAGAAATCCACCTTGAAAAAAAATTGGCTAACAGGATATGGGTGAAAAACTAGGGAACTTTAAGCTAGGGGAAAAAATTGTTCGCGAGATCTCACCAAAACTTGGCGAGATCTCACCAAAACTTGGCGAGATCTCGCAAAAACTTGGCGAGATCTCGCAAAACTGGCCTCTTCAGCGTGTCCGATGTAGTCCAGCAGATGGCAGCAGTGCGCCTAAAAGCTCGATCCGTGGCTGCACAATACCGATCCGGGCCAGTGAGTGTCACTAATGCGCCTAAAAGCTGACTGCCACCTGCTAAAAAATAAATAAAGAAGAAGCGTACGGAGAAATATTATATTCGGATTAGAGTTACATGTGCGTTGTTAAACAGGCATGGAGAGCATTATTGAGTAGAATTCTGAGTAGTTTTACTTTCAGCTTGGCCCAAAATATAATGACATTCAGTTTGTACTCGGAGCATGCCCTTTCCGTATTTTGGCACCGGAAGTATGAGTCACGTGGTCCTGTTTTTTCTTCTCCAGTTTTTTCCCCTCACGGTTTTTTCTTCCCCAAATCCCCGCCCCATTTTTTTCCTTTAACGGATTTTTTGTAAATAGTTTAGAGTGCACCACCTATAGGCTGACTGAGGAATGGCAACATATGGCAACATCACTTCAATTGCAAACATGGCTAGATTTTTTGGAGTGAGTGTGACATGTATTGAATACAAAAATCATGATACACCACTGAATCGATTTTTTATCTAGACTATCCATAGATAGTTGGATTACCTCCATTTTTTAAAACATGAATTTGTCATAAATAGATAAATGCCACATGTTGCCTATTAGCTGTGCTGTTTTTTTGCTAGCAACAACCTGACATCTTAGATTAAAATGAAGAAATGGGGAACAAATTTTTCACTTCGACAGGCTACCTACTGGTACAATTTAAAAATACCTTGTTTATGTAACAACCTCAGAAGCAACCTCATTTCCCCTCTTTTCTGTTCCAATGACTCAGCATTCAGCATCACCAGTACACTAATCAACAGCCTGATTTTTACCATTTGTTGCCACCAAGACATTTTACCATGGTGTACGAACCATGGTATATAGTGTTTTTTGAGCATAGAATGGTACTTATGATATGTAATTATATAGTACACGTGTCACTTTAGGGTACATGTTTCTACCATGGTATATACTTTGGTAGAATGGTACATGTATCATAGTATTGTAGTAGTATTGTACCTGTTGAACTTTGGTTGACACTGTGTCTTAAATTTCAATTCAATTCGAAAATTTTGGGATGTAATATACCGTAGTTTACCATAATAAACTGTATAGTATATATTATAGTAAAAATTTCTTATGGGCACATAGACCTGACTGTGCTAAAAGGCTACTTTCATTCAGTATGATCTTGATGTTCTAGCAGTAGACTTGTGTCAGCTTCGATATTGGACTTTGAGTGGGATGTGGAATCTTTTATAATCTACTGTGAGCAAAAATCTTTCATTTAAGCGATCATGTACTGCTGTGTTACATTATGACACTGTGTGTTTTAGGATATGACTGACCTGGATTTGGATAGTCTAGCCCCATACATTCCCACACATGAGGAGGACTTCCATTTAGCTCCTATTTTAGATGAAGTACCGAGTGATTCAGTCTCACACAGACACATGCCCTCTGTCAGTGAGACGTGGTTCAATCTGGACGAAAAGATGCCGGCGGATTTGGACTCGGTGTGTTTCCACAGGTATGGTGTTTGTTCGAATTTGCTTGCAATGTGTAAACATCATCTCCTTGTCCTTCATTACTGTATTTAATTGTCTCTTGATGCAGGCTAAACATGAATAAGAACCCTATGCTCTTTTCTTTAAGCCACTGGACGATGAACAAAAAGCAACAGGTAATACAGACAAGATTAAGGTTTTGAAATGTAAGTCGACTTTATAACTAATTACTAATTTAATCTTTTACTGAATAAGGAGCAGTTTAGGAGTCAAATCTCCATTCCTGAAAAAAAGACCAATCACTGTACATATGTCTCTCAACATCTCACTAAAACCTTCTCAGAAAACTGGGGTAAGACAAACACGGACATGCGCAAACCTATAACTACCAGTTAGGTTATCTTTAATTTCTAAAATGTAAACATTTCTATCATCAGATGGAAGAACAGTCTGGAATTGCAGCCAGAGTTACGCAGAGCCCGTGCATTTAGCCCACAAGTACGCCGAGCTCTCGTGGTGTCCTCCGGGATCTGCGTTGCAACATAGCGACCGAAACGCAGAGGAAAATATGCCCACGGCGTTAGTTAACCTGCCTGTACTGAGCAGATGGGAATGTGAAGTGAACGCACCTCTGGGACCCACTTCACGCTTGCTACAAGGGACTGAACTCACCAACGTCCTCGATCAGGTGGCTTCAGGAGTGTGCTGGTATTAACGGAGGCAACGCAGGAATCGGTATAAAGGTGTGAATTGTGCTCAGAGCCAGATGTGTTACATTTACACATTACAGTTATATTATGGGTGATTCCACAGTTGGGGAGGCATTTGGGTCTTCCAGTATTCCATTCCATTTACAAATAGTCTGATCTCGTTGTCTATACCGCTTTATCCTGTATATAAGGGCGCGGGGGGCCTAAACCCATCCCATGAGATTTTGGACATGAGGCGGGATGCACCCTGGATGGGGTGCCAATGCTGTCCAGGGCACACACATATATGACAGGCAATTTGGGAACGCCAGTTAGGCTAACCTGCAGGTCTTTGGACTTTGGGAGGAAACTGGAGCACCCGGAGGAAACCCACCAAGCGCGGGGAAAACATGCAAACTCCAAGCACACAGAGATGGGATTCGAACCCGAATCCTGGAGGTGCAAGGCGACAGTGCTAACCACTAAGGCACCATGATGCCTGTTTACAAATACATATTCAAAAACATAAAAAAGACAAACAATTTTATCACTAAAACCTTCATCTACAGTATAGCATTTGGGAACCGGCATTTGTTTGAAAACAGATGTTTATGACGTCTCATGCTGCGTGAATCAGCCATGATATGTTATGAAACAATTTTGTGCCTTACAACCCGGAATTTGGAATATGCAACTCCCTTGTAGCAAGCGTGAAGTCAAATTTTCAACACAACGTTCCATCATCTGTAGTTCTGTTCTTGTTAGCCTTGAGGGTTAAGATATTGACGTATCATCTTGACATGATCAATTTTATTCACCCTTACAGTGATTTTATTTGTAGTCTAAAGAAGTTCAGTCCAGAACCATATCTGTTTCAAACAGTGCAGGGGAAAGTGTACACTACACTATTACTTAATGGGAATCTATATGATAAAGAGGCTTACTGCGTTTTTTAGTGCTTAAACCAAGTCCCGTCTTACCTGTGATGATCTACACAACTGTAGGTGAGACTAAATTTTTAGTTTGTCATCAAAATATAATATTTACATCTTACTACATTTACTAATGTTAGAATATATCCAATGCGGTCAAAAAACAACAACTGCTAATCACTTTAAAATCTCTCCTTGATTTCACTGTTACTGATGGACAATTCAATTTACCATAAACGTCTGGTAGAAGAGTGGCAGGTATTTCCAATTTACCGTATATAAAATGTCTACAGATGTTTCCTTCTTTTTTATTTCCAATGATATTCCATCATTTTAAAAGAAATCTTTAGAATGTCCATTAAAAGGTCTTATGCTATTAGCATGAACTCAACCACATTATAATAGATAGATAGATATATTCATTGTTTAAAAAAGGAAAGGGGGCTCAAATGCACTGCACTTGTGGAATCAGTCATACATGCTGTACTTTATGAAGGTCTTATTTTTGTCTAACCAAGTGTTTTGTGAAAAGCTTGTCACATATTAGCGTCAGTGATTAAAAGTTGTTTTTAGCGTGGTCTTATTTTGCAGCACATCATCAGAAATATGAACGTGAAAAAAATAATTAGTGGCAAACAAATGATGACATACATATATGGCAACAGGAGATATTTAGTTGTACTATGTATATTCTAATGTATAGTTCACCTGCAACCTGGAATTTAGAAGGTTTTAAAAAGATACCTTTTTGTACGAGTGTATGTACACAGTACAGCCCTAAACATGCTGTATGCATGCACATTTACATCAAAGTCAACATATATGCCAGGATTTTTCAGAGATGATGTTTTAGTAGACACTTGACTGACATGTGACATTTACATTCTAACAACTTTAATTCATCCCATTTATTTAGAAAAGTCCCACTCAGAACACTTTATCCAAATGTATCATGTTTCCTTCATAAAAGTGCAAAAAACACATTAACAGCCCACAAAGTCCAGTTTAAACCAAAAGCTTTTAATGGGGGAAAAAAAGACAAAGAAAATTTTAAAGGCTAAGATTTGAACAATAGGACAATGTCTGTATATATACACACACACACACACCACTGCATGAAGATTTGCTGGAGGGAAACATGATCCACTGTACAAGGATGTGTTGATCTTAAGATGCTTCTACTTGGTAATGGTATTTCTGTGAAAAGAAAAATGTAAAATCTGTCATAAACACGATAAAGTTGTATATTTCCATTGTATCTGTAAAAAAAAGAAAAAAAGTAAAAATAAAATAAAATCTGTAGCGAAGAACCTATATACTGATGTATAGATTTAAGACATTTTTACAGCCTTCTTTAATCATTTGAAGTCTTCTGTAAAAGTTTTTCTTTCCCCTTTAAATATGCGAGGTGTGAAGCCTTTCTCTGATATGTAAAATGTAGGCATAAAAGGGTAGGGGTCTGTGTAATGGGTTTATAAATGCAGATCACTCAAATGTATCCTAAAACAACCAATACAAGTTTACTTTACATCATGTCTCTGTTTATAAAATCAATTAAAATATTGTTGAAGTCGTCTGTAAATGTCAATCGTTTTTACGCCCTCATTCACAAGAAATTTCATATCATGGCCCGGTTTGATGAAAAGCCCCTTGTAATAACACAGTAATAATTTAATGTGAGAAGAAAAAAATGCATTCTTACAATTTCTATACAATTTCCCTTTGGGATTAATAAAGTTCTCTATTTTTCTATCTATCTTTCTCATCCTCATTGTGCATGTGAAAATGTTTAATCCATGTCATCACTTAGGTAATTACACCAGAAAGGGTAAATAAAATGACAGTGTGAAAACACTTCCCTTTCTGACTGAATATCTCTAGTTTCTCATCTGATCCATCCCTGCAGCTAAATAATTGACACGCAGGCATGTGACTGGACAAGCTGCACTTCAGGAACTGTTACACAAGCTGTGAAAACTGGAGTAACCGAACTGCAGACAGATTTTTGTTGTCTTTTATCAGCTCTGCTGCAGTACTTTATTTGATAAAATCTGCAGAGATTCTTTGCTGGGTCTGCACCTGAGCCAAGTCGATGAGTTCACAAGTTGTCACCATCACGTCATTATACAAGTAATAACAATAATAATATGTGGTCAGTTATTGTCCTATTATAGGTTCAGATGTTATGCATAGAAGCAGAATACATTCTTTGGAACCTGTGTCTGACATTGGTCAATTAATGTATGCATGCATGTATGTATGTATATACTGTATATCACTTAAATTATCATCTGTATCAGGAGCACGCATTTGAAAATGAAACTACTTACGCGTTCATGCTCTTTCCACTTCCACTGAGGACAATGTAGGGAGTTTTCTGGGACTTCTGTTTCTCCTGCAGCAGGGCCACTGTACCTAGAGGTGTATCACTGCTGCTCATCTTCTTCAGCAACTGTAGGGTGAGAACAACTCCATGAAGAAACAAACAATTTAAAAAAAAAATCCACCACTTCTTCTGGCAAGATACAAGTTATACTACTAAACACAACAGATTTAAGTCCAAACTGCTTGGTAGGTGGCTGAAAGAACGTACTGCCTCCTCCTCCAGTTTTTTCATTCTTTTCTCAGTCTTCATCTTTCCAGATCCTTTGCCATGGAAACGATGGGATAGCTGTCTGAAAGCCTAGATGAAGAAAGAACAATAAGCACATTATGGCTGATCATTGAGCCATTTGTTCTACCAATTGCACGATAACTGTATGCACGGACCTCTTTAGGGGTGAGCTTGCGTCCAGATTCGTCCACGTATTCGATCTTTACGTCTGGCTTGTAGCCATCTTTCTCTTTAAAGTCCTGTGTGAAGCCCCTGTATTCCTCTCTCCGGCTATATTTGTCATCAATGGCCCTGAAATTATTAAGCCAACGAAGACATTGCTAAAAAGATATTGCATTAACAACAACAAAACACGGTACATTGTTATGAGACAAAAGTTTGGCCACAGCTTCTAATTCAAAGTTCTTGGTTTAGTGATTTATTTTCTACATTCTTGAACAATCCTGGATATTTCAAAACGCTGAAATAGTACATATGGTATCAGGTAATTATGTGACAACAACAACTTTATTGTTGTTATTTTAAGACATGAAGGTCAGCTGTTCTGAAATAGTTCTTGCAAAAACAGTATTGTCAAGTGCACTTCCCAAACCCACCAAGCACCATGATGAATCTGGCTCTCATGAAGACCAAAACTTACTTCTGCTGCAGAGGAGAAGTTCATTTAGAGTTACCAGCCACAAAAATCACTAATTAACAAACAGCACCTCAGATTAGAGCCGCTATGGGGGCTTTACGGAGCACAAGTAGCAGACACATCTCAATCTGAACTGTTCAAAGGAAATTACTGCATATTTGGGACACCTTTAGCATTGTTTTAAAATGTAAAAAGAAAACAAAATCAGGAAAGACCGTGGAATTAGAAGGGATGTCCAAACCTTTGACTGGTAATGTATATTTAAATAATAAACTTTTGCTCACATCTTATCTTCAATGCAGTAGTTGTCATTTGGCAGAGCTCCTTTAGGAGCACGCACTCGAGCCACCTTCTGCACTTGAGTATCCAACAACCCTGTGAAAAACAGACTTCATGAAGCCACATCTGTTAAAATAATGCTAATTAGATTGATCCTTTACACAATGCAGAAAAGTTCAGGACTTACCTTTGTTCTTGCAGAGCAGCAAAGCAGCCGCAAGGCCAGAATTAACAATGGGCTCTTCATCCAGAATGGTGGTCGAAGCAGTGGCGAACTATAGAAATTTAAATGCTACAATTAAAGACACATATATGGTATAGAATGCCTCGGTAATATTTCAGAAATCTCACAACAGCAACAAACTTATGATACCCTGAAATAAAACATTCCCAATATGTAGTAAAGACTCACATCCGGCTGCTTCTGCTCCTCGTCCAGATTGACGGTGCTCCAGCCCACATTGTCGTCCATGTCTGAATCAGAGCCTCCAGCTCCATCTCGCTCTTCCTCTTGCTCAAAGTCCTTTAAAAAAATAAATAAATAAAAACATACAACAGCTATTCGGGCAAAGGACCAATGACGTTACTTTTCCCAAGGAGATTTGAGGGTTTCAATTTACAAGTTCAAAATGTTTTAATATCAGAAGCTGCAAATTTAGGTAGTGTGTCGCATACATACATGTACAGTATTAGAAACCAGCTGATTCGCCAAATATAGACTATATTGCCAAAAGTATTCACTCACCTGCCTTCACATGCATATGAAGTTGAGTAACAATTCTTAATCTACAGGTTAAACTATGATGTTGGCCTCGTCCCCTTTGCAGCTACAACAGCTTCAACTCTGTTATAATGGGAGGGCTTTCCATAAGGTTTAGGAGTGTGTTTATGGAATTTTTTACCATTCTTCCAGTAGTGCATTTTTATGGACCTTGTTTTGTCCACTGTTGCGCAGTCATGTGGAAGTGGTGTGATCAACATCTCCCTCTCCCTTCTATGCGTGTGCGTGCGTAATTTGACATTGTGCCCTACACACACCGACACACACACACTCTCTCTCGCCTTTACTCGCCATCCTATGTGCGTGTGTGCGCGTAATTTGACACTGACACACGCACACACACTTTCTTTACACTGAAAACTCTACTCTGTTGCGATTCTTTTCAAAGGTAAGGTGCTGGTTCATTTGTTTTTGTTTTTTACTTTACAGCAGTGATTCCGTTAGTATGCGCTCACACGAGCCCCCCCGTTAAAGCAGTGTTTCCATTGTGTGTGTTTGTTGTGAAACTTAAAAAGCGAGGTAGGGGGAGGAAGGAGTTTTACTGTGTAAGACGAAGCGAGGGAAGAGGCTAATTCCAAACACACACTTATCTGTCAGGATTTATTTTTACTTTTTTTAAATGTTAAGTGCATGTTAATTTGTTTTATTTTTACTTTATATATTATATTAATTATTTTTATGTATTGTTTTGGGCTGTAGACCGAATAATTTGAGTTTTCATTATTTCTTATTTGTGTTTTGGAATACGAGCCCGCCTCCAGAACGAATTATGCTCGTAATCCAAGACTCCATTGTAATTTTATTTTGGCTTATAAAAACAAGCAAAACATAAAAAAGACATATAAATGTAAGAAAACAAGTCACATCACTTGGCCTTTCAACAAAGCAAAGTTTTGATCGGAAGGACACAGAGCCAACTTGGTTGTTCATAAGCCGAAAAATCTTGCAAGTTTTCTTAAGGCGTTTGCTGAGGTACCACTGTATAATGATATCAATTTTTTTTTTTTTTTTTGCATTAAAGTACATAAGCTTGCATTGCACAATGTAATTTAGACACCCTGTAATCAAAACTGAGACTTTTTTCCCCTTGTTCATATCTTCATGAGATTGAACATGATGCAGCTGTACTAATCGCAACAAATGTGAACAGAATTTTTCTTTGCATGTACTTTCATGAATTTTTTACTTCACGTTAAACATCATCTCTTTCCATTATAGGATAAAAACTACAGGAACCAATCTTGTCATGCCAGGCTTTGATTCCCCCTCTAACACACTCACCTTTACTCAGTCATTTTCATTTAAAAACAACCAGTCCACGCTGGCTTAACAACAATTAATGTCTAATATTTACCATGATGTCCTCCTGGTCCTCTCTGTTTCCTGACAGGCCGTAGGTAGGAATGTCTCCCAGGGTGCGGCAGAACTCGGACGTGGCGTTAAAGACGATGTTGTTCTTCTTGTCGAGGTCGTCAGCGCCTTCCTCTTTGACTTTCACCAGCTCTTGCAGGTGTGCCACTATCTGGAATTGATTTACATAAAGCAGATGAATATGTAAGAGCATGATTACATAGAGTCACAGGCTGTTTTGAAATAATATAAATTAGGGGGTTATTATTCAATCAAAACATGAGGCTGTATGTAACAATATTAGGGTTCATACACCATAAAGAAAATCCAGGACTTCAAGCTAAATTTTCCCCAGAGTCGATGAAAATTTGTTCTACACAATCAGGAAACTTTTTAATAAGGTGTCATGTAATCATCACTGCATGACTCTGTTGCAAACAAGTACTGTGTTATATTGAACTTCCAGCCGCCTAACACACAGTATGACTGCAAAACATTTCCTGCTATTCAACATCACCCAAATGAGGATGGGTTCCCTGTTGAGTCTGGTTCCTCTCAGGGTTTCTTCCTATTGTCATCTCCGGGAGTTTTTCCTTGCTACCGTCACTCTTGGTTTGCTCATCAGGGGCAATTTGAGCTTTTTCATTCATACATATGCTCTAAAACATTTCCATAATTTTCTTTTGTAAAGTTGCTTTGCGACAATGACTATTGTTAAAAGCGCTATACTAATAAAACTGAATTATGCACATACACTGAAAAGACTGTCATTACTAGAACCCAAAAAAAGCTGGGGTTTTCAGAAAACATTTAAAATTTTCCACTTCACTTAATATTTTCTATGACTTTAGACCAGGCCTGAAAATGTATAACCGTGTCTTCTCCAGAACTGTAAATGCTGTGACTGTAAACGTAATTAGTGGTGCTTGTGAAGCATCATTTGTATTATCTAGCAGGCTGCTTCTTCTCCCCCCCCCTCCCAAACATTGGCGCGTAACTAGTCTCATACCGTTTGTCGTAGACCCGTGAAAAGAGTCCCTACAAAATTCCATATACCCAACACTGAGATCAAATTTGGCGGGTTCTAGTGCAGAGCAAGAATTTGCAGAAACATAAAATTTTTCACATTTGAAGAAGATTGCAAGCGGTGCCGGAACATTACCCCAAGAAAGGGTATGAGTTGTACCCTTGGGGTGCACGAGTTGCCCAAATTTGCCCCAATGGCATATTATGGTAAAGGTACTTCCCATTGAAACAGGAAGTACTCACAGTTGCATTCCGTGCTGTGGTAACTTCTATAGGAAATTTGAAAGGAAACCTAACAGTGGATCCCATTGTCATAGAGACAGTGGCGCGAGTTTTACCACTCACATTTTTTTCAGAAAATGTACCTCTCTAGTTTTATTTTTAATCTACTGTAGAATAAACTAATTGTTTGATAAAAATGCACAAATACAAGCTATAGATGAATTCTAATAATATGAATTTTACTTGGTCTGCACTTCTTCAATGAAACCTCAAATATAAAATGCTTCATTTTAACTAGCATGTGTATTCAAATGAATTCAGCACATGAAGACACATGCTAGTTAAAATAAAGCATTTAAATAATGTAATCCGATAAATGAAAGGCACATGTTGCACCTTTTCCCCTGAGTCCTTCATCAACTGCTTCTGTTTAAGCTTCCTCTGTTTCTCTAGTTGTTTCTGGAGCTCCAGCTCAGCCTCATCCTCTTCAATGGCTTCAGGCTCCGGTGGGACAAACTCATCTGAAACAAAGAGAGAGTAACATACCATGCTTAACAATATCAAACTGGGAAAAAAATCTCTTAATCCGCTGATTATAAAAGTTCTCACCATCATCGCTGAACTCCATGTCGGCTGTCCGGACGTCATCGGACTGCAGCAGTGTTTCTGTTTTAATGCTGTCCGCATCCTTTAAAGAGTCTTCCATCTCGTTGTCTTCGTCCACCTGCTTCCTGCCCCGACCTCTTGCCCTGAATTATCGAAGCAGAAATCGTGTCAGACAGGCTGCTGTGCAGACGGATACAGAAAGATCTCACTGATTATGATGATGAGGATGAATAACCTAGATCCGAAATCTGTGCTGCGAGAGTCGTCCATGAGGAGCTCATCAGCCTTGAGGGGTTTCTCTTTCTTCCTGATTTTCTTTACACGGCGTTTGGTTTTCTTAAAAGACACCTGGAAATGGAACCATACGTGTTTAAACCAGTCACACACCTGTATCACTAAACCTCAAAAACTAGGGATCACCTCAACAATATAATCATTTCAGACATTTATACTGTACATCTTGACCCTCTCATTTATTTACATTCTGCTTCCAAAGACTCAAGATTAACATTAAGATTGAATTATTTGTCACGTGTACCTTAATATTTTTTTCCTCCCCTCACATCCCAGTTAGGAAGCTGGGGTCAGCCATAATCCAATTCCCCTGGAGCAGATAGGGCCTTGAGCTCAGGGACTCAACAGTGGCAAATTGGTGGTGCAACCTTTCAATCACTAACCCATAGCCTTAACCATTTGAGCCACCACTATCCCAAATGTTTACCTAGCATTACCTAGTGCGTTTCTTCCGATTTTGAACTGGAAACATATGAGACGACCATGATAACTCCAGTATCATTTCATCATTTTTTTTTATAGTCACAAGGAATAGTTCTCCATGATAACTGAAGGACTTTTTCCCCCCATTTTCTCTCATTTTCAGTCCAATCCCAGTTTCTGACCAGTTTTATAAGAATGCTTTTTGTTCATCCACATAGTGACCTATGAATCATAAATGCATAAAAGAAAAAAAATTCTCAACCAGTGATACTGAATAAGCTAAGTGGTTAGAACAGATGAGGTGGGAATTGGGGTTGCTGCTGTGGTTTTATCATAAAGAACCACTTTAAAAAAATTTTAAAAAATTGTATATTTTGCATCCGGTCTAGGGATGCACCGATACCGGTATCGGCCTCGATACCACATTTTCTAAAGTACTCGTACTCGTTAAAAGTCCCCCGATACCAGGGACCGATTACACAGTCTGAGAAATGTCTATGTTTGAGCGGTGTGTAAGGGGTTAATCACAAGCGCCGAGTGCCCGCCCCCAGGCCCCGGCTGTAGCTCAGAGCGGGGAGAAGGTGAGGCGAAACGAGACACGTCAGCCGTGTGAAATTATTTCAAAGTGAATGAAGACGACAAAACAAAGGCGGACTGCAAATTGTGCTCAGTAAAATTGTTAAAAATCATGTTTTTATTAAGTACTTGGTATCGGCGAGTACTGAAATGCAAGTACTCGTACTCGTATTCCAAAAAAGTGGTATCGGTGCATCCCTAATCCTGTCACAGTAAAACTTCCCATTTCATTCATTTAATCTACATCAGTTGATTTAATTTAATGAAATGAAGAGTGGCTCAAGACATTTGCCCAGTACTGTATGTACAGCATGTAGCTTACCTACAGTAACACACATAGCACAGCCATCAGTTATTATCCTAATGCATCTCTTGTAAAAACAGAATGTGTCTAAAAAATTCTTGTATATCCTATAGACGAATACATACCGTATATAACGCCATATTTCATCATTTAATGTCTGTACATGTTGCAGTTCATTCTGAAAAGAATGGCTAAAGAAATACCCCCCTATGATTCAACCCTACTTGCTTTTTCAAAAAGCTGCACACTTGTTAAGGCAGCAGTCACGACAACGCACGTTCCTGAGGAAAAAATAAAACGCACTTGCAGCCTTCGTGACTTGTCGCCTCTTAAAATTATCACGGAATTAAAGAGCTTTTGAGTGTCTGTGTGAGACACCGACTGACTCACCATCTCCTGTGGAGTGTAGTACTCTGAGGCCACAGCGAGAGCCGGCATGTCCAGAGACTGGGCCTGGCTGTGCAGCGTGTCTTTGATGGCCTGCAGTTCGCGCTCTCTCTCCCCCGTAGCGAAACCGCCAGCACTCAGCCGGAAGCTTTTCTTCTTCTCACCATCTATCTCCTCATCGTACTTTGACAAGACGGACTTTGGCTTGAACTGGTGATGAGATGGAAACAGGACAGGTGTTAAAACTAGAGCAATAGAGCAACTAGACAATTTTTAACTGTAGCGTAGGGCTGTCAATATTTTTCTGAAACATCTTCCAAACATTTATAAATGAATACATTAAAAAAAATCTAAGAAAAACAGATCCGAGTCATATATGAGCAAAAAATAAATATAATATAAAATTGATTCGGCAGTGTGAATGTAACCTTAAGGAGTTTTCCTAAATTTCAAAGGACGTCGGCGCTCAAAATGTCTTATTTGGCTCTGTAGGAGTACAATACTAAAAGTACAAACTGTGGCACTAGGAGAAAAAAAAATCATAAACTTAAAAGCATTTTTGACACTTTCGAGCACCGGATATCCTAACAAGCACAACTGACAGACAACAACAATGGTTTAACCTGTTAAATAAAATTATGATCAGTGAAACAAAACAGTGAACTGACCGTGACCATGTCGTCCACGGTCTCCTCCTCGTCGTAAGGTTTGTACTCAGGCTTCTTCTTCTTAAGCTCCACGTTCTTCTCTGCTTTCTCTTTATCCACAATGTTCACGTTCACCAGCACGTCCTCCACCTCCTCCAGAACACCTGATACGTGAGCATACAACAATCAGGCTTTGCGCTTCACCACATCTCTTTATAAAAAAAAATATATAATATATATAT
>QMIH01000803.1:95345-184624 GCA_003987875.1 Clarias batrachus | reverse complement strand
TTTTATAAACTCACCTTTGTCTTGTAGAGTCAAAATAACCGTCTCGCCCTCTTTAAAGGATTCCATTTTGTGCTGCACTGTAAGACCTTTAAGGTCCCGTGAACTGTAAGCCTCCTGAAAAACATTATCTTATAAGATCCAGGGATCACAGCATCATCAGACAGTTGTTTAACTAATTAAAAAGGTAAAAACTGTTATTTATAGCCAACAACCAACCCCTTTGCTTTGTGCAAACTCTTGTTCGACCAAGTCGCTGACACCAAACTCTTCATCCATCTCTTCCAGAAGCTTGGCCTTTGAACGATAAATTAAGTGAAAGATAAATTAAATAACACGGTAGCCAAAAAAAAAAAAACCTTTGTAAATGACATGTCCTTGGTCTTACCCTTTTCTCTGCCAACTCCTTCTCCTTGGCAAGTTTGCGACTCTTCTCCACCCAGGCCGCAGTGTCATCAAGCCACGGATCGTCATCTGCAAGAGTCTTTACTTTGCTATAAAAAAAAAAAAGAGAGGAAAACATTATGTGCTACTCAATCAATGCTTTCTATTAACATTGTGAATTCTAAAATACACACCCAAGTTTCTGATTAAGCAAGCGTTTCTCTTTAAGAGCGGCCAGCTTCTCCCTAATCTCATTCTGCTGTCTGATCTGAACAGGGTTGATCGTTTCAGCCACCATAGGCTCCTCCTTTGTCCCAAGTTCTAAGAAATTATAAAGCTTGTGTGATCAAAATGCATCTTCAAAGATTTGTAAACTTGAAATCAGAACTTCAGTTATATCGTTCTCACCTTTTTTGGCCTCATTCAGCTCAAGAGGCTTCAGACCCAGTTTAGCTCTCAACTTACTGAAAAACAGAGACGATACATATAAGATACATGGGGTCTATTAAAAAAATTCTGTATAGAAAATGACATTTTAGTGACGTACTTGGTCTCTTCGATGCTGAGTGAAGCATCACCGCCTGCTGATTTTGGGCCCAGATCTGCAAATGAACACAGATGAATAATCAATTCGTCTTACTTTAGTGACTAACAGGACACTGAAAACCCTTTCCTTGTGTAGCCCAATACTTTTTAAACATGCTTAGTCATTTGTGTATGTGGATCTCCTACAATGTGCAAAAACTCCTTTCTGACAAATCTCTTTAATAATCACAGAGGACTGGGTGAACAAAATGAACATATGATTAAATACTAAAAAAGAGTCTATAAGTATATGTATAAAACAAACATCTAACTAGGAGGTAAGTCAGTAAATTTGGATAAACACACTAATAATAACGACACTCATTGAAAACAGTTGTTTTTCACTCAGCTTTCTCAGTCGATACCCCAATGAACTAGCACAAATTCTTTATTTTTTTGTTGTTGTATAGTTTAGAAACTTTTAGTCACTCTAGATAAGTGAGTTTCCTAAATGCTGAAAACATAATAAAAATAAGTGCAAATAAATGCACGGTATATCCCATGTACACTGCCTGGACACAGGAAAGAAAAAAAAAAAGATTTCATTCCATCACCTTCAACTTTGATTACAACACACTGTGTGGTGGCCAGTTCATTTCTGAAAATGATTCCTCATGTTCCCAGAACCACTTTTTCACTATTTAAGGAATTAAGGATCATTCCTGTGCCATGAGGGGAGAAAAACTTCAAAAATATGATAATCTAGTCATTCAGTACATTCTGGTTATCGGCTGACTTGATTTTCCCCTTTCCCGTTGCTCCCTAGCAAATTCAACATAATAAAAATAGGTTTTTGGCTAAGCAGTGTTTAAAAGTACAAGCAAGATATATGATTAGAAGTCAGTTAAATTGTTGATAACATTAGTCAGATCATTTTACAATTATATAGATGGTGCATGGAATATCCTTTTACACCTTGTTGCTTGAATGTTGTTGTATAATCTGTGAACTGGCTGCTGTAACATTACATGTTCCATTTGTGATTAATAAAGTACTCTATCCATCTATTAATCAATCACAGAATTTCCAGCAGACGTGCAAAAGTGCGCATGCGCAGTACAACCGCCACTTTCGCAGCTCCTCTAGCCATTTACCTTCAGCCTCTTCAGTGCTCGGATCCGGTTTCTCCTTCTTAACTCGCGGCTCTCCGCTGCTCTTCTCGCCCCTGCTCCTGCTCTCTTTCTCCGCAGCCCGACTGCTCCTGTCCCGGGACCGCGATCTCTTCCTCTTCTCTTTCTCCTTCTCGCGCTCTTTCTCCCTCTCCCGGTCCTTGTGTCGGTGCTTTTTGTGTTCCCGGTGGCGCTCCTCTGGGTCCCGGTCCTTGTCCTTATCCTTCTCTTTGTGCTTCTTAGACGAGCCCATATCTAACTTATTAATTAACTATAAGCCGAGTTTATAATGCGACTCAACGCTATACCAGGCTACTAGATAAAGCTAACTGGCTTAAACTGTTAATTAGCCACTAAACTACTTAAACGTTTTCCCACTTTATCAGTTAGGACTTAAAAACTAACACTTGCTACACATTTAAATAAAAAAATACGACGCACTTCTTTTTTTCTAAAGCAAATTAATTTAGCTTCTCCAGCGTAAACATCGCTCACCAGTCGTTGTCTGAATGCTGCATGTGACCTTTGTAACTGTTTCCGGGTAAAAACCTACTGTAACGTTCATTGCCCCTAGTGTCAAGGAGATGTATTGACCAGGTTTTTTTTCTTCTTCTATTTTTCTAGTTTCAGTTGGGCTAGACGGATGTATCCATTCTCATCCCAGCCTATCTCAGGAGACTTGGTGCCAACCATGCACACACTATGCGCATCAAAAAATATTATTACATTAATACATATTAACTGTTTTGCTATTTGTGTCAGTTCAGCTGTTGAGCTCCCTCCACATTTTGTGGGGGCTAACTGTTGTAAACAGCATTGTGGAATAGTGGTTAGCACCTCCAGGGTCAGGGTTCGATTTCTCCCTTGGGTCTGTGTGTGTGGAGTTTGCATATTCTCGCCATGCTTGGTGGGTTTTCTGTGGGAACTCTGGTTTCCTCCAAAGTCCAAAAATGTGCAGATATTGCCTTTAGAGTATGTTTTTATGTGTGTGCTCTGTGTTGGATTGGCACTCCATCCAATCTATTCAAGTGTGTCAGTGGGCTATCCTAAGCATTTAGGTTTAGAGTACATTTGAATACATTTTAACACTTACTCTAGATATACTTAATTATAGTTTATCGGCTGACAAATTTATTTAACGCCACCCAAAAAGCATTGGAACAGCAACCCTAAATATATTCCCTAGAGGAACTAGCTTAAGGCTGCACTAAATGCCTATGGTGTTGGATGCAGCTTACCACAACCGAAAATAAAACTATCCTCCCCTTAATTTACACAGTGTTGGAACTACCTTGCCCTTACCAAAACGTTGTAAAGTAGTGTCCCAACTAATTTACTGTTATCTGACACTTACATTCCATTGGGTTTGGTTTACTGCAAAATATAACATATAATGGTTTGGAACTACTGTAGTGAACTGTTACCTGTTAGCTTACCGCTGCCTAAAGCTTATATAGTCTTGGAATTTCCTGTTAGCTGACATATATATGTAATTGGATCTGGCTTTCACACTACATAAAACTGTTTTTGGAACAAGCCTGCTGTTACCCGACTTTAATATGGCATTGGAACGTGCTTACCCACCACCCTAAATTTACATAGTATTGTAACTAGCCTACCACTGTCAAAAACACATAAACAAGGTTGGATTCCTTTTACCCTATACGTAGTAACTAGCTCAGTGGTACCCAAAATCAATACAGTGTTTTTTTATAACCCAAAACTTGCCATTTGGCATTGGAACTACCCAAAACTTTACACACCTCTTCACTTTCCACTGCCAAGAATGTTCGGTATATGGGATTCTAATATCTTTTTTTTTTCATTATGTTGAAATGATCTGTTTTAAACACTTTTTTTAAGTTGAATAATCTTTCAGAAATTCTCAAGTCGAGGCATATCTCAGCTAGCAGTAAAGTTAAGTAAAGACTGATAGTGTAAGTAAATTTTAGATTTTATATTTAAAGTTTTTATTTTAATTCTAAGTCCAGTTTGCTTTATTAACAATGCTGTGCTGGTTTATAATATGCAAAGTGTGTGTGCTGTATAATCAAATAAATCAATTCACATTGAATTAGAATTCTAGGAGAATGATGTGGAGTTCCAGAGACTTTAGGATTATATAAGATTTCCTTTCATAGATATATGTCACTTGGTTCTGTTTTGTACTATCATAGGCTATATGATTTTGGAATGTGTTTTTATCTATGTTTTGGATAGCTGTTACGTACTAATGCTTTATCAATGCAGAACTAGGCATTTACTCAAATGTAAACCAGTACAACTTGTACTGGCAATTTGTTAGGGAATGTAAGCAATTCATTCTTCAGTAAGTGTTTTATCCTGGCCAGGTTCACAATGGATTCCATTTGGTGCAAGCATGGATACACTACGCATCAGTCATCAGTCGACTACAGAACAACTAACAAGCATTCCCGTGAAATGAAAAAATAAAAAACAGTGAGGAAACAGAAAAATATTTCAAGATCCTTTGTATAGACTAAATCTATGTCTTAGAAAACATCTCTTAACACAAGCAACACAACATATTCGGTGTCCCAAAGGTCACCATACATAGGGGAAATTAAAATAATTGAACATTTGAATGCATAACACCAGATGTGTTAACACAAGTCTATCATTAGTGGTAGAGATAAGCCCATGTGTATTTACAAAGATTTTCAAGGCTTCCTAAAATGTGTAACTTTCCCTTATGTATGGAAACTTTTCAGACAGTCTTTTATTTTAAAAAAAAATATATGAAAACAAGTGGTCAAGATTTTTAAAGCACTTTATGGTTTTCAGAAAGCAATCTAATAGAAAAATATATTTGAGATAATTCATGATAATATATAATGCAAAATCTATTAATTTTAGAAGGAAGAAATTAGGCAAAACCCATGGCACAAATACCTTGCCAGTTAAAATGATAAGGTTTTTTTTTTTTTTGTCTGTACTTGACTTCTTACAGGGTTAGATGGTTCTGACTACAAAAGTGGGATTTTGGTTAATCAGATCTTTACAAAATTACAGTACATCTCAAAAACATTTGATGCTGTATAAATACAGTGTATCTCTTGGTCTAGATGTGGAAGAAGGCTGACTCGACAGTTGTTTAAAAGACAATCATTAACACCCTTCAAAAGGAAGGTAAGTGACACCTTATTCCCGTTCACACAGGGCTACTGTATATTAAAGCATTTTCATAGAAGGTTGACCGTAAGGGAAAGGTGTGGTAGGACAAGGTGCACAAGGAGCAGGAATTAAGAAGCCTTTAGAAGAATGTCAAGCGAAGTTGATTAAAAAACTTTGGAGAGCTCCATAAGGAGTGGAGTGAGGCTGGAGTCAGTGCATCAGGAGCCACCATGCACAGATGTCTTCAGGAAATGGGCTACAACGGTCACATCCTAGTATCACACCACTCCTAAACCAGAGACAGTGTCAGAATCTTATTATCTTATCTTGATCAAGAAAAAAAAAGAACTGATCTGTTGCTCAGTGATCGACAGTCCTTTTTTAAGATGAAATGAAATGTAGCTTTTCATGTGAAGATTAAAGTCTACAGGGAGATTTTAGAGCACTCAATTTTATGTTTCCATCTTGTGAGGAACATTATGGCGATGTATTTTTCCTTTTCCAACGGCACTTAGTTTGGCCACAATGCCAAAACTACCATTAACTGGTTTGCTGAGTAATCTATGGGCTATTGTCACAAGGAATATGAAAAACACTAAACTCACCAATACAGATGAACTGAATGCTGCTATTAAAGCAACCTGGTATTCAATAACGCCTCAGAAGTGCTCGCCTGAATGATACATTTCTGAAGTTGGAAATCCGTTTGTGATTAATTTAAGGTAAAATAGATTTTTGATACTCTAATATTTTGATGTACCTGATTTCTGGCAGAATTACAGAATGATTAAAATGAAAACAAAAAAGGTTTAAAATATTTCACATGTTTAAAAAAAAGTCTATAATACATGAGAGTTTTGTTTTTGAATTGAATTACAAATATTCTTTTCAACTTATTCATATAGGATATAATATAGGAAACATTTGTAAACCATAACAAATCGACAAAAGGTTGTTCCACGTTTATATGAAAGTTTAAGAATTCCTGGTTCATTCTCATTTTTATGAAATGACAAAAATTGAGCAAAATAACAATAAACCTTGCAACCTTTACCTGCTTGAAAAATGCAAACCTGCTTAGGTTTTGCACTTATATGATAAACCAAGCACTGTTTTATCAAAATGTTTTTTTTTTAAATTTGCATAAATCTACTTCTTTTTCAGGAATAAATTGAATTGTTTTTGTAAATATATGCACAATAAAGTACAAGAGACAAACTGAAAACCATACATAGAAATAACATGCCATTACAATGAAAAAAAAACAAAGACTTTTCAATAAATAAAAATGTTTCATTCTATCATGACACAGTACTCATGTATAACGACTTCAGTAACCAGCTTTAATAATCAAACCAAACAGACCACAGAGTGAAATATTTATTATGCAAATAATCACTCCATTGTTAAGAAAATACCTGAAGGTAGCTATTCAAATCTGTCCTGTTTTTTGAAAAAGACAGGACTTTTGATTTGTGGTGAATAATATACAAATCAGAGAAACATTTTCCATGAGCCTCCTGTCTCTGCATTAGCACTCAGCAAGTGGAGCCTTTAGGACTCTCCATAGTGTAAGCATCTCTTTTGGGCTGCGCTTATGTACCAGCAGTACTTTGCGGTAAGCACATGGCGTCTCTTTCTTGGCGTCGGGAAGATCGAAGGTCAGAAAGCCCGGGTGATGAATAAGGCGGATACCCAGTCTCTGGAGACACATCCCCATGTATACATCATCAATAGGGAACAAACTCACCCAGTGTGAGACATCTCGAAGTCGCATGGCCAAAGCGGCAGAGTACACCACTCCTCCTCCACCTGCGTATGTTGGGTACATACCTTTATAAAAACTCTCAGGTATGTAATATTTAGCTGTTGGCTGGCGACTGGGCCAAGCATTAGAAATCACATCTCCTAAAAGGAAATCATCCTTTACTTTCTTATTTGTTCCTTGTAGGGAAGCATGATGTTTATTCAAGTAGTCTAAAAGAGCACTGGTCCTAACAAAAACATCATCATCTCCTTTAAAGATAAAGTGGGCCTGTAGACAGTGCACGGAGAGCCAGTTCCAGAAGAGCAAGTCCTTCAAGGTGAGGTTAAAGAATGTGTCTCTGAAATCCCACTGCAGGATGTCCTTATGAAGGCTGCTCTCCAGCTGTAAAAGTGCCTCAAGGTCCGGATGGGGACCAGTTGACATGTCCTGCCTTCCAAGTAGGAAGACAGTACGCACCTGCCACCTTTGTCCCCCTGAATCTTCTTGTACCGAGCCAGTCCTTCCCCATGTCTCCCTAATGGCCTGCCTGTTCTCAAAGTTTCCCACTTGGGACTTGATTGCCATGAAGAGCATAGGGGCATCTGTCTCAGTATCCTGTCCACTGCACAGATCAGGCTGGTTCTTCAGGAGGGTGTAATTCCGACAATGCATGGACAAGACAAAGTCCTTCATCTGCTCAGGTATTGTGTTAAAATCAGGCAGTTGAGATGCCAAGAGATGATCGGGTTGACACAGAGGAGAGCCATCGTTTTGATCCCGGACACTACTTTCATTTTGTGGACCCCTGCCACCTGTGATATTACCCCTCAATATGGGATTGTTTTCTCTGTCCTTGAGGTGCTGAAGGCGGTTCCACAAAGCGCCCTCCACCAAACGCAGGTTCCAGAAGGCGTTTAGTGGATGAGATGCAAGAGCTGCAGAGTTGGACGACACTCCAGGGGCTATGAAATGAAGAGGCAGAGCCACGGGCTGAGGCTCAGGTCTGTAGGACATGGCGACAAATATGGTGACTATAATATACACCAAGAGATGGCTCATCATCAAAAAAGGGAGAAGACAAAGGCAGAAGGCCCTTCCGTTACACTTGCACCGTGCCATGTGCTGGGAAAAAACACAAGAGAAATCCAATTTAGGAAAGTAACATTTGAATATTCCAGAAAGGAAGATAAAACCTAGACAGACAAATTGATATGGGTGTAATACATTTCCATATTCAAAATTCATAGGCAGGTTTAAATCCAAGTACGATTTTTAGCTATGAAAATCTGCGTTTGCACCGACGTAAGAACCTTTATCATAAAATCTCTGGGGGATTTAGTTTCTATGGCGTTGCTCCTGGGGGCTCATTATCTGTGCCTGACTGAGCATAGATTAGAGCACCTTGCAACCCATGATATTTGCATCATATACCTCAAGAGCACATTTACACAGCAGATGGAAACCTCTTGTTTACCAGACACTTACGTTACTTAAAAAAGAACACCTAGCGAAAAGATGGCGAATGGACGATCAATATCCTCAGAACCCACTTGAGGATTCGGTCGTTCATGCAGTGATTTTTAAACCCGTTCTCTTCCCACATATTTTTCCGAAGCTCATTGCCAACACTTTAACTAGACATTCATAAAGATCAAAACAGAGACAGGAATGAGCCCATGATTAATCACGGCAGATTAACACAGGACACCTTTATAATATCAAAGTTTATCTTACATCATCCTTTACCTCCAAATTGTGTTGTCCAGTCACCTCGATCTGTTCAGGGAGTAGAATTTCCCTCGTCTTGCACTCTCTCTTGCATATCCACTGATCCTCTTCTTCCACAATGCACTAATTTTAAAAGTGTTCCCATGTCGACTCCTGCATATTCATGAGAGCACAATACAACAGAACCAAACTTGCATTACTGTTCCCATGACACAGATTCTTCATCTGTTTACAGCTCAACCGAACAAATAAAGAAAAAATTTGTCTCTTGAAATTGCAAGCAGGTGAAGAGCTGTAAGTAAATGTTTCCTGGCAGTGAACGCTGTTTCTCTGTTGTAGTCTCGTCCCCTTAACAGGTTTCCTCCCACATGAAAGGCGTGTTCAGGATGTGAACCAGTGTGTGTGTGTGTGTGTGTGTGTGTGTGTGTGTGTGTGTGTGGAGGCATTAACTTCCCTGAAATGGATTTTCTAGTAATAATTCAAACATAGAATATATATAGGCCACTTATGATGATTATTATTATTATTATTATTATTATTGGAATTTCCAGTTACCATAGACTGTAGTGCAAAGGTGCAGTTTTACCATTTAAGGCACAATGTTGTTCAAAGTTAAAAGGATTAGAAATGAATGATGGTGCCACTATAAAAAAATATTAGTACAGATTGCTCATTGAACTAAGGAGATTTTACCTGCAAATTTTTTTTTTTTTTAACTTTGCTTAATTAAAAAAATTAAATGCCAAATATAGTTATATTTATAATTTTGTAAAAAATATTGCTAATAAATTTAAGAAATGCCAATGTTTGTTAGCACTGATCACACTAAACATAAAAAAAATGTAATAATGATAATTAAAAAAAAAAAAAAAGCATCCCAGTGGTATGCGACTCTTAATGGTACATATTTACTGTTTTAAGTAAATTTTTGGTTTCATACATTTGAGATATATTAGATGCTAGACAGCCTAGGCTAGTTAGCTATTGCCTAAGTTAGTCAGCTAAGCAGAGTCGCACTGGGCTATGAACCAAAATCCTTTTTTAAAAATTTTTAGATAGGAATCAAATCCCAAACCAAACAGAGGTCAGGTCTTTTTTAAAATTTATTTATTTTGTGTTTACCTCAAGTATATGAAATCTGTTAGACTGTGAGGCTGTATTTTTGCTAGTTAGCTGGTTAGTTTTCCATATGCACACACTAGAAAGCTAGCGCTAGAGTTTCAGTCACTGCATTGAAAGAGGTTTCAAGAGAATGTACAAGGTTCTTGGAAGTAGGCGTTTACAGTATTAAACATTCCACTAAATATAGAATCTACTTTTTTTTTAAATTTCAAAAAGTGTCCATGTCCATTATACTAATGCAACATTTTCCAGCAGGTATTTACGTTATTAAAAAAATATTTTAAAAATTTTTAAAGAAAGACCATTAAATTCAGTGTTTTTGTTATGCCAGCTAAAGCTTTTTAGTAAAAAATAACCAAAAACGTTAATTAAAAAATAAGGATGCAAAAATGTTACGCTATACTTTTAGATAAAATTAGCTTTTGTGCAATGGAAGCATATTAAAACTGTAGACATGAAAAAGATACAATTATTATATGAGCGTGTAAATTAAAAGTATATGTGACATCTTACATAGTATAGGTAAGGTCTCATGTTCTAAGGTATTTCATTACACCTTATTTAGAGTAGGAGAAATGAAGGCTACTATGCATAATGTTTTTTTGTTTATAATCCTTCTATATTGGATTCCTTTTTAATTTACAAATTAATATGCAAATGATATGAATGGCATAAACTTCATAAAACATGAAATTAGAAATATCTTTGAAATATTTACATAAATTTCACAGTTAAGTTCCATTTTTTGCTTTAATAAGAGCATGCACTTGAGCTGGCTTGGACTCTACTGGTTTGTGCAAATCCATTTCAGACTAAATCCATTAGTGTATCATTTAAACACATAATAAAAGGGATTCGTTGTGAGGAAAATGTGACTTAGTATAAAACAGTTTACATTGTTAATATCACACATTTTCTTATACTTAAACAGTGATGTAGAAAAAGTGTATAACCTTGAATGTTAGATAGTAAAAAAAAAAACATTTATTTTATTCAATTAAATATCTAAAAATTCTAAAGCTTTCTGCTTATTTTCAATTTATTAGAGAAAACAAAAATCGCTAATTTTCTATTTATGTGTTCTCAGATTTTTGGACCACTGTATATGTAAATTCAAGATATTTCATTATCAGTATACTAATAATTGTACTGCCTCTGGTTATGAAAAAAACAATGACGATGACAATAGAACAATAGAAAGTAGGAAGCTGTGCATTAGCAATATGCCTGCTATGTTTGCCAACTCTGCCTAGGCAGCCTGCTACCTTCTGTTTAGATATCACGACACACCTTGTGGTCAATCATGTCACTAGCAGCTGGCAGTGTTCTAACAAAAGCATTGTTTGCATAGCAAAAGAATTCAATTTCAGCCTAGGCAGCATTTTTAAACAGGAAGGTTTCAAAATTTCCATATCATCATCTATATCTAACGACAATGTTTGAACACGCCTTCTAACGCCATGATCGTTCTTGATTTTGATCTTTTATCTAACTGCTCTGCCATTATTTTTTCAAACGTTAGTAGAGTTCCCACTGCGTTACTGAAAAAAGATCTAAAGGCTTGAATCAGTGTTTCAAAACTGACTTGGTTTTCACTTTCAAATTGATTTCTGCTCCGTCAACACTGATTCTTTCAGTCAACACAATTTAGCACGTTCATCCCTTTAAAATCCCAAGCAAGTCTTCTACCAACACATTCGATCCACAAGTCAAGTGTATAAACATAAAATAATCTCATTAACTAACATTTTAAGAAATGTCTAGTACAGAATTAATCCTAAGCACATAGAGATTTAGAACGTTATGCATGGTATTGTCTTATTTATGGCTTTGACAAGATACTGCCGTTAAAACCACTGCTCTCTCTCTCTCTCTCTCTCCCTGTCTCTCCAACAGACATTTCCTAAAAGCTCTTGTCCCAGTTTTTGACATCCCTTTCAGGCACTCCAGTGTTCTAGCACTGCTCTGTCACTCAAAGCAGCCAGAACAAGTTCCCACCCCATGTCCTCGGGCACCGAGTCAATTGCATGTCAAAGGCACCACCAAAAAGGGGGTCTGTATCCTGTAAGATCCTGAACGTCGTTCCGTAACAGTGTGAACCTGTAATAGTAAAGTCATGCTAAACTAGAACTCTACAGCCTATTGATTTAAGCGCCTCTGGGCACTAAACCACAGCACACAGCAGTCACATATTAAAGCGAACACTTATGTAACCACAGTGGCTAGGAAAATCTGCTGATCTAATAAAACCTGATTGACTAGGCTCTTCACGTTCCCTATGTCAGACATGTGAATCGTATGAATGAGATATTTAGCATAGACAGTATACCTACTGTATACTGGCACATTACTGAGAGGTGAAAAGAAACCATAGAAAAGTAATGAAAATATTTGTACTCCTTACCTTCAAAATACCTGCAGTAATTATTACACACAAAGGGCTCAACTTCTCTCATCCAGACAGCGCTTGTGTACTGTACAACAATAGAATGTGCAGTAGCGCACCTTATTTGCATTTTATTTGCATTTTGCTCAAATTCCAGTGTAAAGCTTTCGCTGAAATCCTTTGGTATTGAAGGAAAGGCGTCAGACATGGAGCTAATTTGCCTGCCGTGATCTACTTTATATATACATTAGATGCCGTAATATATTATTGAGGCTAATCAGAAAAAAAAGTATTTGATTCGCTAAAGGCTTGACTTAGGAGCATTGGAAAAAGGTGTGTCTTAAAGTGTAAGAAGGGAAGTGTGTACAACTTTTTGTTGTATGTAGAGTATGTACACTATCATATTATACAGTATAATATGATATGATAGTATGTGATCAATCATATTATATTACTATTATCTATACTTTGACTTTATGATGAGGTTGGAAGGTTTAGTGTGTTTTTTTTTTGGCATTTGTGTTACTTACAGGAATAAGTAATGGGCAAAGTATAATTAGTTTTTAATAAAATTAGCTTTTCATGTCCATGGGCTTACATGTCAAAAAAAAAAAACTAAAATAATAATAATAATCCGGACCCAGCATATCGATGATTTACTGTAAAAAATGTATTTCAGCAAACCATTGAAGTTTTCCAGAGATTTTCCGAATACATATACAATATACAGAGTTTTCTGCTCTTTCTTAAAGAGGTAAATCATCCACAAAGTCCATACGAGTGATAATCAGTTTTCCATGACTGCTTATCAATGTTACTTTAGAACAAAGATCAGTCTCTTAGTCACAGTAGGTTTGAGTAAAAAAAAAGAAAAAGAAAAAAAATCTTCCTATAAATTCTCAATGATAAAATGAACAAGGATCAAATGAATACCTTCCAACTGCACACTCCATAGTGTAGCATGGTTATGGAGAGTGGCTATGTAGAAAAAGCACAGCATTCATTCCGCTTATTCCAGTCATCCACAAGTACTTGTATACAATACATTTCTATCAATAGAGTCACAGAATTTTTTTTTTTTTAAGATCAAATGGAAACATCGCCAACATATAAAAAAATAGAGCTTGTCTCAGGGGAACCATTATCTAGCAGATTAGTAGGTTACATGTAAAGTATAAAGATACAGCAATGAAGTACAACACCAAGGGAGGCAGCGAATGCAAGCCACCAATAATGGGACAGAAATGAGCAGATTTCGTCCTCCAGCATGCCTTTTTCTTTCAATATTTGCCAGTTCGTAAAGCCTTACTTTTTTAATGCTTAGCATAATATTGGAAAAAAAGAAAACAAAGAAAAATGCATAACAATAATAAATTACGCATAGATTTACATTTGGTTGTTCATTATTAGGTGCAAAAAAAAAAAATTAATATAATAAATACAATAAATGTACACTTGCGCAAATGGTTCCTGTATGCACGATGCTTTTGAGAAATTCGCTCTAATTACAACACGTATCCGTTTTTCCCTGCAGTGACTGAAAAAGCACTGTTTTTTTTTTTGTTTTTTTTCATAAATGCACATTTATAGTACTTAATTCATTCATCTTCAATAATGGTGGAAATGGTCCATATCCCAGGAAATGTATGAAACACTTGGAAATACACCCTGGATAAGATGCCAGTCCATCACCAGGCACCATGCATGCACATATTCACACATAGGGGCAATTTAGGGTGGGCAATAGATTTAGCAATTTTTTTGGAACTTGGAAGAAAACTGGAGAACCAAAGGAAACCCAGGCAAACATATCTGCAATATGAGAAATTTTAGAGACTTACAAGCTCATACCCAGGAGCTGTGAGGTGGCAACATACCTAACCTGCATACATCGTGCCACCAAGTTTAAATATTATTAAAAAATTAAGTAATGCACAGACTGAAGGTTGGGGTTCATTCTTACTTTATCCTGATGTTAAAATGATCTAATTAAGTTTCTATCTGTATAACTAGGAGAACATATAATTATGGAATTATATATGTAGAATATATATTAAGCAAAGCAGAAAGGAACCACTTGCAGTTGTCATTTAGAATTGCATTAAAAAAAAAAAACAGTGATCAAAGCAGAAGTTCGCACTGTACAACAATAGAACTAGTTTTAAAAGGAATATGTCAAAAGAATTCATATCAATACAGATGTCTTGGAAAGTAGAAATATTCAAGTTTAAATGTGTTGTCCTCAAGATCTGAGTTGATCAGCAGCATCTGTGTCTAGACTGAGATTGGTCTGATCTCACAGAGCACTTTGAACTCCCTCAAAAACATTCAGTAAGCGTCACAAATCTCCTTTCTGAACTGAAATTTGTCCGGCTTTACCGAATGAATAAGCTTCAAGTCTTTAAACAAAACAGCTTTCATTTCCGATAGCTTGTGAGAATCAAACATTTTGAGGCATACATTACATACATACCTACATACACACTGTACATACATACATAAATACGTACTTACATACCTACTTACATAGACACACGTAGTACGTTGTTTTTTGCTCGTATATATTTACCGGCTCCACATCTTGACCCAGCTGATTTGCACTGGAATGCAAAGTGGAAATCTCTGGGGAGGGTGGCTTAGTTCTGACACGGCAGTGCAGGGTGAAAGCGCATTGCTTCAGCCAGACAGATAAAAGCTCAAAGACCGCAAAACAAAATCCCCCCACCCCTACGCGCCGAGACGGATGAAGGGAGACTTCAAGGACTAAGGCTGAAAACTGGGCAATATTCAGGAAGAAGAAAGCTTATCACAGTGAACTGAACAAAGCCTGGTCTTTTTCACAGATTACACTTCCATATTCGAAAACGTTGGAATGGTGCATAGTATCATAAGAGCACTGTTCAGAATCTATCAACTGAAACGAGAAATGTAAACAATGGACCCTAAGTGTAAGAAAGGAAGAATTTAACTGGCGGACATTTTCCATAGCTGATCTTCAAAGGCAGATGGTTTGCCTGCTCTCCTGTTTTAGTCAAATGAATGCTATGCAAATGAACGGCATCAGAAACGAATAAGGATTAGAAACGGATTAAGCACAAATAATTACCGTACTACTGTAATGCCTTTTAAAATGTGCTTTTGACTGTAAACCATTCATAAGACTGTATTAACTACACTGCCTGGCCCCCCAAAAAGTCGCCATTTCAGAAAGTTCCATTCCCGGGTGATGCTGTAACCTCTTGGCCGAGCTCTCTCAGAGGGGAGGGATGAGAGGTACTTAGTTCTCCCACATTAATCACGGCTCTACAGCCAATCAGCGTCTGTGAGCTCACGCAAGCGGAGGGAGCGGATAGCGCTGTTCTCCGGGTGTGTTACGCCGCCCCCAACGGTGCGTGAGCGAGTGGTTCGAAAAGATGCAGTCGGCTGGCGTCACGTGGTTCGGAGGAAACACGTGATAGTCTTCGGCCCTCCCGACTGAGTGGTAGTAGTAGCCTTAATGTGGGAGCCCCATAGTGATGGGGAAGAATTGGGCACGACTAAATTAGGGAGAAAATCAGGGAAAAATCCAAAAAAGAAACTACAAACACATTATCACATCCTAGAAGGGTAGTGCTGACCTGTCAACTCTGTGGAACAAGTGCAGTCAGAATAAAGTCATAAATTAAACACTTGGTGAAGTTGCATGGTAAAAAAAAAAAAAAAATCAACAGTAAAAAACCAGAGCTATGTTTCATAGTAAGCAATGCAAAAAGGTCACGTGTTATCTGAATCCAGATTAACCCTATTCCAGAGCGATTGGCGCGTCAGAAAGAAATGCATGAAGTGGTGCACCCATCATGCATAGGGGCCACTATACAGTGTAGGTTATGATCTGGGGTTGCCTCATTTGGTCAGGTCTAGGTTCAGCAAAGTTATGTGGCAACAAATGAAGCCAGCTGATGACCTGAATGTACTGAATGCCGTGTATCACGTCTACGGGGTTTTTCATCCTTGCTTTATATCCAGGCATATTCCAGCTCTCAGTCTGTGAAAGAGTGCTTCTGGGAACATGAGGTATCTTTTTCACACACGAACTGGCCACTACACCGCGTGCTGTAAACAAAGATGACTGAATGAAATCTTTCAGAGTGGGCGACATTTTCCTGGCCAGACAGTGTATAACTCATTCACATCGTTGTCCCTGGGACCTAAGAATCTAATACCATTCATGTTAATTCAGCATTAGGTAAAAATCTAGTGCGTATGAGAATTTCGACTCTGTTGTTTTGACTGAAACTGAAATGTAATCAATATCATACATAAATATACCTAAAAATCAAATTAAGCAAGTGATGTGTATTTAGACTCATATTGACAAGCAGCAAGGCGAAATTACGAGGGCTGTACCGGAAGTAATGCAATTCTTTATTAACCGAGATAGGTTGTTCAAACTGCACATGTTGGTAGAGTAACTCTTCCTCGATACGTCTGTACTCCATCACAGGACATGCATTTGCGCCATTGTTCAAAAACAATCCTCGGATCGTCTGTGAAAATCCCCTTCGCCGCGGTTGATGGTCTCCCACTGTGCTCGAGAATGTTTACGGAGATGACACCATTGACGAGAGCAAAGTGCACAGATGGATAAAGCATTGAAGACGAAGCATTCAGTGAGAGAACATCAAACGCGACAAAGGCGATTGGCAAAGAGGATTTGAGTGTGGTGGGTCAACGATGGTGCAAATGCATCGCTTGAGATAGAGACAAGTACCTTTGTACCGAGGAAAGGTTTCTCTAGCAACATGTGGAATTTGAACCACCTACAGTAGGTTCTGCACATCTCCGAATAACTTTCAGTACAACCCTCATATAATCACACCGATTAAATGAACACTTTTGTTTGTTTTCCTTTTTTCAGCATCACCTCTGATCATTCCCTTCCTGTTTTGCTCATATCACACCATCCGATTCTGTACCGTTAACACAATAAAACGACTATATACAAAGTGCTTAGAAAAATAAAATCTATACTCGCACCCATGCCTGCAGAGTTTTAAAAAATAGGTAACAGTTCATGAATTCAATTAGAAAAGAAAACTCTAACAGAATCCATTTGTGTATTTTTTTTTAGTTCACTATGTATTAAAAGCACAGTATTGTGACTCTCTTTCTCTCCCTCGATCTCTCACTGTCTGACTCTTTCATTTCTGCTAGTAAGAGTGTGAAGAGAAAAAAAAAACGGTGCTTTTCACACTTACGTTTAGTATCTCAAATTCCGTGTACGAAAGTATCCAAGGTGGAATAATTCAATTCAACATCTCCTCCACTGTCTATGCACCTCGATTGCACATTTCCCACACAGAGGATTTTAAAAAGCATGTGAACCACGAATGTCTTAACCCAAGTGGTGGATGACTCCAAATGACGATAATGCGAAAGAAACCTTTGCGTGTGCTGTAGTATTCGTCAGCAGCTAACGTGGCGTTAACTGAGATAAGAAAATAAGTGCATTGAACTCTCTACTTGATAATATGCCTAGAAAAGTTCTGTGCACAGTGGAGAAGGTGTGAGAAATTTGCTACAGTTTTCAGGTCTGAGAAATTCATCACTTTGTGTCTTTTTCTGTGCTTGACAGTACTTTTTTTTTTTTGCCCTTGCTTTGCATTTTCTTCCTGCCTTCACCGTTTTATACATCGGATACATCAACGAGGGCAGGTTGACGTAAATACGTAGAATACAATAACAGTTATAATGTATTACTATGTAGTATTTCACATTATAAAACTTGGCACGTTATTATAAGCACAGTATCACTGTGAGGTTGATTATACAAACACCCATTTGCCTACTTCTGTTTAAGTGCTATAATTATGCAGTAGGAATACTCAAAAGAGCGGAAGTACATCATTTGTAAATATTTCCTTAGCATACTCTACTGTCTTTTTTTTCACCCAGACTAATTGTATTCATATGTCCACAGGAAGCATGATGGAAATCCATGCTTTCTTTGTCTACCATGTTTATTTTGATTCCATCTCTTCTTCTTCTTTTTTTTTAAAGACTTAGACTTGTGTTTCCAGGCCACTCAGCTTCGGTGTTAGGATTCGAGGCGTCACACCGGAGTTGAGATCTCGCTCGAATTCCAACAGCTGGCCCATGAAGTTGAGGTTGGGGGATACGACCGGTCTGCGACTCCTGACGTATTTATAAGCGTCGGTCATGGTCATGAGGGTGTGCTTCATCAAATAAGCAATGACGATGGTCGCGGAGCGAGACACGCCTGCTTGGCAGTGAATCAACACGCCTCGGCCACTCTGGTGAGCCTCCTCTGTATGAAAGAAAAATATATATATACAAATATGGCAGATCAACATGCATTCCACTCATTTCCTGATTATTTTATTGGATTCTACAACTTCGAATTAAACAAAGATGACACAGACCCAAACACCAAAAAATCCAAAAACAAGACGGCTCACTAAGGGACAAACCCGAAAAATACACTCACCTATAAACTCAAAGACTTCTTCGAAATATTGTCTGAGATTCTGCTTGCTGTTGTCAGTAGCAGGTAGACGCTTGTAGCGTACCAAACCCGTTTCCAAGTGATAGAGGGGCAGGTGGGTGGTGACATTGACCACATAACTGATGTTCAGTCGAAGCAGCAGGTCCAGGTCCTGAGCGTCTCTCTCATTCCCCAGGAAAAGGAAAGGTAGAATGGGGCTGATCACCGCGTTCTCCACATCTGGAGTCATGAGACTCTCATCCGACAGAGACGCAGGGAGGGAGGATGAGAGCGGAAGGGAGAGGTGCACTGACATAGGAAAAACAGAACCCTTTTCATTATCTTGTCCTCTGTGTGAAATAAGTGCACCTGTTGTGCAAGTGAGCTAGTAATTAGGAAAGCAAGTGGGAGGTTGAATAAGAGAGAACATCATCCAAAAGATACTCCATAATATGTGCTATTACTTCATCCATGTTGCAAATTATATTGAAATTGCATTAGTTCGGAATATGGCTTTGAGCATCCTGTTGTGCTTACATAATAGTAATGCCGTCCAAACAACAGAAGGGATCAGAGCACAGAGAAACTAGAGCAGAAGGACATCGAAGAAATAGCTATATTTACAGAACTTTGCAAGACTGTACTATTGTTTTACAGATTTTTTACGTAATCATCCTGCTTCTTTCTCTCTTTTCTGCTGTCCATAGCTAAGATAGGCAGACATTGCCCTGTGTTTTTATTTTTAAAGCAACACCTTTAAATGTATAAAAAGGTTCCTTTCAGACACAGGAATATTAGAATGGGAACAGAAACATGATTTTGTTACTCTTAAACATAAAAAAAATCCCCCTTACCTCTTCTCTTTTCCTCTTCTTGTTCTCTATTGAATGAGTTAAGGACCAAATGGAGTGACTGAGCAGATGGCAAGGAGTGCCCTCCCTCCCAATCCCTTCCCCATGTTTTGGGCTTAATCAGGGTGCCAGGGGCTGATGGTGGAGGGGAGAAGGAGGGTATAGACTCAGGAGTGAGAGAGCGATGAGAAGGGGAGCTTAGAAACATATCATCTAGACCATCATCATTTGCCATTCCAGCATCACCTTCCTTGTTAAAGAGCCTTTTCAGGGAGTCCTGACCTGGGTCTCTTGACCCCATGAAGTCTAAAACTGCCATCTTGCCTTGCTGGAGTCTCCGCCGTCCTGCATGGTCAGTCAATTGGGAGCGTGTAAATTCTAGAAGATTACGGCAATCCAGAATGACTGGACTGGTTCCATTACTCTGGTCACGCCCCATGTAAGAGTTTCCTGTTCCCATCCTCATCCCTACACCATGATGGTTCGGTTGGGTTTTAGAGTGAGTCATCTTTTTTGCAAGTTCATCAGGCCAAATTGTGCGTACGCTGTAATCGTCGTCATCGTGTTGGTGCCCTCTTATGGTTTGCACCCCGGCATTGTGGGGAAAGCCAGGAGGCTTGCCTCTGTGAGGATTAAAAGTTACTACTATGGGATCACTACTGCAGTAACTGCAAGTAGAGCTACCAGACTGGCTTGCTTTGGGATTGCAGCCACTGACACAGCTTTGCAGAGCACGCAAAGGAGCGGATGGGGAGAAAGGAGCACAGGGTAGACAACCACCAACCAGTTTCTTGCGAAAGGCAGCAGGACTCTCAAAAGCTCCACCTTCCCCTGAACAGGATGCACAGCCTAGGGGCCTAAGAAGCCCGGTCTGGCATTCTGAGACAGTGCTGTTGGATGAAGAGGTGTTTGTGGTTGAAGCTGTGGACAGACACCCTCCTAACTTCTTTAATCCCATGGCACCGTCACCTACGTTGTTTGAACTTGCTCTTTGGCCTCTGGAGAATGAAGAAGATGGGCTTCTAGTACCCCCTTTGCAGGCAGCTGAGTGAGTTCTCCTTCCTTTACAGCACACCAGTCTCCAACAGTCACAGTTGAATGGACGAGAAAAGTCTATAGTGCAAGTGTGATCTGGGCTAGGGAAGCCTTCACAAGAGGAAGTTGGAGATAGAGGCAAGCTGTGGAGGATCTGGGGGTGTGTTTCTCTGATACGGGAGTTCCGGGTTTGACTGATTTGTGGAAAGGACGATGGGGCCCAAAAGGGGACAGAGTTTGGGGTCACCTGATAGTGAGTGTTTTGGATGGCGGCATGGGCTGATGGGATAGGGCTAAGGTGATGGGATAGGCTCTGGGGCTTGGGAGGCTGATGGACAGCTCCCAGTTTTGAGTTTTCTTTGTTACCAACAGAAGGCACGTCCCTGTAGTTGGCAGTTGTAAAACGTGGATTTGATAACAACTCTTCCTCCTTCGACCACCTGGGTTTAGATTGTTGCCTTTGGGCTGGAACGAATTCCAGCACCCCGCCGGGTGACACTGTGAGGTTGTTCTGATAGAGGTTATTATATTGTGCCTTGATCTGGTGCCTCTCAGTGGTGTCTGAAGTCTTTCCTCTGAATTTCCTGTCACTTTGCCCTGGAGCTAAGTGTGAAGACACCCTCTGGGCTCTGCTTTCTCTGCTGCCTTCACCTCGAGTTAAGCTGCTACTGCACCTTTTGTCTAAATGTGGCCCTCCTTTGTCCACCGATACTTTAATGTCAATTGTATGAGTGTGCGTGTAAGGTCTGGGACCCAGTGTCACAGTCCCATTGCTGTGACAGTGACTAGGGATCCGGTTGCTGTCCTCTGTACCGCCTCTCTCGCCCTTGGCTCTTTGCCCATGGGGTAAGTGCCTGTGCCTGCATTCCAAAGACAAAGAATTAGAGGGTAGATGGGGACGGGATGGAGGAGGTTGGGTGTGTGGTAAGCGGGGTGGGGGCTCGTTGCGCGTGGTAAGACGTGAGGAAGACTGAGAGGTGACTGGTGGAGAGGCCACACACAAACCCAGGCTTTTAGGCCGCTGAATTACCACTATGCGCTCGTCAAGAGGAAGGGGAGGCATCTGGGGCTAGGCAGAGCTGCATGTTTGAAGATCAGAGAGAAAAGAAATGAAGAATTAAAAAATAAATTCTGATATTTTAGTATTTTTATATTATACATGACATTTATACATTTGCTCAATGTTAGTCACACCATGCACAGTTACAGAATTGTGATGATTACCACATAGAAGCTAAGCTTCTGTTTATCATTCACAACCATCCTGTTAAATATGCTCCACGAGACAAACCAAAACAACGAAAGAAATCCACGTTATCTAGCATGCTAGCTTTTAAAAATCCAACTCCAGGTTATTATTTTTCATTAGTGCCAACCAGTACCATGAGCATTCAGCAGTATGTAATATTAGGGGGGCTGTTGTGGATGAAAGAGCAAGAGAGAGAAAGAGAGAGAGAGAGAGAGAGAGAGAGAGTAGGAGATGAAGGACTGGAAGAACTAATATAAGATATGACATGGTTGTCTCAGCCACAGACCTTGTCTGAGGGACATTCATGCAAAAGTGTACTTCAAATCAAGACATACACTCCAGGCCACAGTCATCACACCATGCGTTTAATCCAACACACACACATCCACGCACTGAGCATGATGATGGTATCCTCATCCGTTTTCTTTATTTTCTGCGTGGTCTTTTTCTGCCTGTGGTGGAGGGGGTGATGGTTACATTGACCCAGTTTTTCACATCATTTTGATCACACACCTCATATGTAATTTCACTTACAAAGTACATGTGTAATGGATATTATTTATCTCACACTGGAGAGAACTTTCTTTTTTATAGCAGCACAGTCTGTGCTTGCTTAGATTGTATAAAGCAGCCTCTGAATGTTGACCAATTACTTGCGTAGGCACACTAACGTCCAACAGTTTGATTTCCCATGTACTAAAATATAAGCGCCTATCAATGCCGTATGTAAGCAATTATTGCCAGGAATAAACAGATTTTTAGGACAACAAATTGATATGAAACTGGAACCAGGTTTCTCAGCATTGTGGAATACGACACCAAATGTATAATTTATAATAGCAGCCAATGATGTAATGCTTTGTAGCTGATGTAAGCTTGTAGTACTGAACACTACTACAATACTGCAACATTAACAATATTAAGCATTGACTACCTCTATCTCATCTTCTACATTATATAGCTAGGTAGACTTTTTAATCCTGATTGTTTTGCATTTTCATATACAGAAGTGCTGCTGAATGCTCTATTCTGATTAGTCAGGTGGTGTTGATCGATTTTCTTTAACAGCATGGTTCGGACAGCAGCTCCAGCTGTAAGGTTTATATGAATGCACTTGTTCTAACGTGCAACCGTTTCTATGGTATGGTGGAATATGTCTGTTGAACATTGTCTCTTAACCTCTAAACTGTTTCTCATTTTTTTTTCAATTTTGTCTAAAATGGCATAACCAATTTCAAATCGTCATTGTTTCCACATATGGTGGTCCTCGTGCATGTGGCATATCATATTTGAAAGCTAAGACTTTGAAGTTTTGTATCACATAGACAAAGAAAAATTGGTCAGCTTTACTGTCACAGAGGCTGGAAAAAAGAAATGTATGTCTTAGACTTGAGCAGAGATATTTGCTTATTCCACTAAGAGTAATTTGTTTGTTTGTTAGCTGTTGGGGAAATTTAGACCTTGTGCATGACTTGTGCATGACTCCTTTACCTTCAGTAACCACTGCTGGTTAGGTTTAGTTAAAAATGTGTGAACAGTTGAAGTGACTTCTCCAAATCACTAAAATTTGCTACGAGACTCTGATGAATTTTTGATATCTCTATACTGGGCTCATTTATTGATTTGGCAATATCATGTTTCATCTTGCTTGGGTACAAGAAGGAGCTGGAGAAATCTGACAGAACTATCCCTGTGTCATTTGGCTTATTTCACTATAAAATCACAGACATTTTTTTATTTTTATTATCAGAGATAAATCCTCAAAGCACCTAACTAATAATGGGATATCAGTGCAATTTGTGAAGCAAATCAAATTCTTCATTTTACTATTATATTCGTATAAATAACAGCTTATCAGAATGATAGAATGTTAACAGATAATACAACACTCTAAATAAAAAATATACTTTTAAGTTTAGATCATCTGAAGTCACGTTCAAAATCGGAGAAATTTTATAACGGTAATAAATGTTAGATTTTTTTTTTCTTTCCAATTACTGTTTAAATGTTAATCACTGTTCATTTAATTACTCATTCTAATACAGTATATTGGGTTGATGTTAATAATTTTTATTCTTTATAGTATATTTTAGCTTTTTTTGTATGTTTTTAAGTCAATCATCACATTTCATACCATATTTCATAAATGTACCATTCGTGCAAAACATGTTTCTAGCCCATACATACATTTAAGATTCTGTGTCTATATTTGAACTGAATGACCAACTAAACAAACTGAATACATTTACAGTTTGAAAAGCTGAATTAATCTGCATGAGTTGGGTTTATGGATGATTTACGTTGACTATACAGTGTAAATTTGTAGTGAATTATAGTTAAGTGGATGCTGAGCTGTGGAGTAATCATGTGCCCCAGCTGCCTGTTTGAATATTGTGAAAGTAATGTGATAGACCTTTAGACCTATAAAAAAAACTAATAAATAGCATTTCACTCTACAATAATATAATTGTTATCATTGTTATTACTATATTTTTCAACATAGAGCTGGAAAGTCTGCGTCAGACTCAGGCCTACAGTACTCAGCATCCATGCTCATACATTTACTCAGATGCCGTAACTACAGGTTCCACATCATCATCATCCTGTCCTCCTCTGCCTTTGTTCTTGCTTACTCTTCTGTAACAACAATAGTCCAGATAACATGCGCAGTAATGTGATAACAAGAAATGAAGTGGAAACTAGAGAATGGAATAATTAAGCGCACCGTCACCCATCAGTGCACTCTGGAGAACCAGCTGCATTTGGCTCTCATCTTTTGTGCTCGGGTGATCCTTTGTCCCTGGGACTGCTGTAACTGTCCTCCAAAAACTGTCATGCACTTTCGATCAAGCTTATCCGAATGCGTTAACCACCAAAACCTTGGTCTATGTCCTGGTCAAAGACATGAAATGATTAGACTGGAGTGTAAAACATGGAACATTTGAGATCCTAAAGGACTGTAGGCCATGCTGTGCCACAACCACATCTCTCTCTTTCTCTCTATCTCTTTCTGGTTATTATGAAGAATATTCAACCTTAAGATGTTGCAAAAAAAAAATGTGTTCCAGCTGTATTGGGAGTCGGCTATTCCAGCTGCACGCTGATGCGCTTCTGTGCAAAAGGGATGATGTGATGTGATGTGATGTGATGTGATGCCTTGTGTTGTGCAGTGAATCTCTGGAATAAACAATAATCAAAAGCAGTCATGCGGGCCTTTAAATGCTTAGATGACAAAATTAATTCTATCATTTTTTTGCGCTTTAATGAAAAGGAAGCTCTGGCTATTTTTGCGGCTCGGACACGCACGAATCGGAATAAATAGAAGCGATAGAAATACTCACGTTACGGGTAACCTAGGTCCGCTGTATGCTCATTATTTTCACTGATGCTCTTGTGATCATTCCGCTCCGATGCCACGCGCGCTCACACAGCCAATCTAAACCCGCGTGTGTTCATGTTCTAAAAAAACAAACAAAAAACAAAAACATATATACACACACGCGCGCGCGCGCAGTAGCTATGTTGTGTTTATGCAGATCTGGCATTTGTAAGCACAGCCTGGTTATGCACAGAATAAAAGCATGCAGTCACCGCGTCCAGTGTGTGCGCTTTCACCGTAGTCGCACATCTTGTGCATCCTGAGTGCGCGCGCGTGCGTGTGCGTGCGCGCGTATGTGTGTGCGTGCGTCTCTGCGTGTGTGCGCGCGCGCGAAGGCGGGGTTTCCAAGTAGATGACATCATTCTGGTCCAATAGCAAACAAAACAAATTGGTGAGGAAACAGGATTTGTGCCGTCTAAAGCAAATACATCCTAAAAATCCCACCGTGTTTTTGCATGATTGGCCTTAACCACACGCTCAGTAAAAGTCTATTTAATAATCCACCGAATGCATGTTAACAATCCAACCATCTTGGAACCTCTGTAGTCCAAATAGGGACTGTGGAGGCCAATAGTGACCATCGAATTTATTCCCATTTTTACAACCGTGGTAGGACCTCAATATTCCCACAGTATGGGCGATTTTGGGGGGGGGGAGCGCCAGTTACCCTAATCTGCATGTTAAAGGAAACCGGAGTACCCGGAGGAAACCCCACACACACAGACCCTGAGCACGGGAATCAAACCCGGATCACAAACATGCACACACTCACATGCTCATTTAAGCACTTTTTTTGGGAACGCCAGAGTGGTGACTACAGTAGACAGCTGTCCTCCTGTGTATACAGGGGTTTTGTTGTTATAATTGCATATAGGCCAACACAGTGGATGCTTGTGCATCATCAGTGTCTTATGGCTGTGTGCCCTGGAATGCTTGACGATGAGGAGATGAGAGGGGCATGATGTTGACCTACTGACTATATATATATATATATATATATATATATTTTGTTTGTTTGTTTGTTTGTTTTGTTTTGTTTTGTTTCGTTCAATATGCTATAGTTGGCATTGGTGTACACCTGAGTGGACAGGTGGAAAAAGTTTCAATTGCATTTTATTTAAATCTAGAGAGGACTAAACACTCAGAGGTTCTCATAATTCATGCATAAAAGGGCTAATATTGTAGCTGGCTTTAACATTTTCAGTGCTAGAGTAGGTGTTCTGTGGATTCGGACTTGAGGGGCTAGCCTCCGCTTCCCACATGCACCAGTGAGCCTTGGACATCCATGATCCTGTCACAAATTCGCCACCTCGACCATTTTTGTGGTAACCACTGAAAACTCAAAACACCCCAAAAGACTTGTCATTTTGGAGATGCTCTGACCTACTCATCTTGCCATAAGCTCTTGTCAAAGTCGCTGAGATCCTTAACTATTTTATTCTGCTTCCAACACATTCATGTAATTTACTTATTTCAGTGGTTTAAATGTATATACTGTACTATATATAGTGTATATTACTATACATTATACTGTATGTAGTATATAATATTTAGCATTTAAACAACTTGTGTAATAAATAGTCAATTTAATGTAGTGGAGATATTTACTATTTATTATCCAAGTTGTTCAGTTAAATGGGTTAAGGCTTAAAAAAGCAGCTATAAATAAAGAAAACATGAATCTGACAGCCATTTTAATAATTATGTGTGTGTGTGTGTGTGTGTGTGTGTGTGTGTGTGTGTGTGTGTGTGTGTGTGTGTGTGTGTGTGTGTGTGTGTGTGTGTGTGTGTGTGTGTGTAATATTTATAATTATATATATGTTATATACAATACTCACTCACTCACTCATCATCTATACCGCTTAATCCTGTATTCAGGGTCACGGGGGGCCTGGAGCCTATCCCAGGAGACTTAGGGCACATGGCAGAGTACACCCTGGACAGGGTGCCAATCCATCGCAGGGCAATTATATACAATATAAATAATAAAATTACTAAATGTACTACTTTATGTAAATCTGCATTTTAAAATAATGTAATAGGGTTTGGACAGAATGTTCTAATAACACTAATTAATATAATTCATGTGGTGTGAGTCTTTAGAATTTGCCCAATGTGGACAATATTTTTATAATGACATTATATTATATAAAATAACTCTGCAATGCAACAATTAGGGTTCGAGTATAGGTGTAAGTCAAAAGCATAAAGTCACTCTTTGAGGGAATTTATATATGGACTACTAATGGTTTAACATTTATCTAGTAGAGAAGACCCCAACTAGAGCAATTTTAGAAATGGAAGAATTATTAATTAAGAACACTTAAAAAAAAGAGATATAATTCAAGAAATTCAAGCTTGATAACATCGAGTGTGACCCGTATCCAGCATGCTATGGTTTCAGTAGTCTGCTGTTCAGTATAAGAAAGATTCAAGGACTGGTTCTGACGCCTTCGTGGATAGTAAGAGATCTACAAAAAAACTGCAGCGGTCTGCTGGAAGAAGACAGATGGTTGATGGATGATTTGCTTTAGAAATAAAAAAAAACAATCGATTTCTCATTGTGAAACACATGCCTAGTGAGTAGAAACTGACCAAATCAGTAATAACCTCTGCTCCAAATTTCAGGATACTTTAATATTTTATGTTATACTGCTCACACCAGCAGAGAGCAGCAAAGTGCCTCACATAAACGCAATCAATTAAACCAGGAACAAAAGCAAAGGAGGAATGGACAAACTGGTTAAAAATGAGGGGCCTTCACATTCTGGTTGACTCTTGACCTGCACTTCTGGTTTGTTCACTACACACACAATGCCTATACTGTATGTTACAGGACAAGAGCTCCTGAAGATGAAAGTCACTGAGAGTGATCAGATTCTGTATGTAGGAAAACACTCAAAGGCCATCCATTCAAGCTGGAGTAAGGCTTATACTTGACTTGTTCATTAAGCCACAACTGCTCACCCATGCCCAGTAGGACCAAATGCCAACCCATAAAGGCGATCCCACAAAAAAATAAAGACAAAGCAGCACAAACTGATGAAAAATGGAACGCTGGCCTGGATTGAAAGGTATCAGAATACCCATTGCATCACAGTCTGCCGCGTATGGGGCTTAGAGTTCAAGGTTGTTGATCTGGAATCCAAATTCCCAAGATCTCAATTGGACCAAACACCCATGAAATGCGCTGGACAAACAAGTCTGATAAATGGAGGCCACACCCCACAGCCCTCAGCACCCAAAGGATCTGCCACTACATGTAGGGGACAGAGCAGACCTGGGGGCACAGGGAAAATCTAAACCTTTTTTTAAACCTCTTTTTAAAGTTAATGGTTTTAAAGTTATGGCTGATAGGTCTGATAGATGGTCACGAATCTAGCCGAAAGCCTCCCCTGAAGAGTAGAGCTTATTATAAGGGTTAGGTGAAATATGAAAATGTGAATCTGATCATTAAAATGCACGTATGTGTGTAATTTAACTAGGACAACTAAGGGTAGTCTTCTCAACTTCTAGTCACTTCCCTTATTTATAGTGAGATGCAACATCAAAACGGCCATGCGCACTGAGAACACTTTAAACTTCCTCTTCTCTGCTTTGAAATGAGATAACAACCACATTGGCTGCAGTTAATAAACAGACACAGTATTTGGTTAAATATATAATATTCCCCATGCTAATTAATAACTAACGCTTCTTGCTGATGTCCACTGTTGTTGCAGTACTGCGGTTTCAAATTCAACGTGTTGAAAAAAGTTAATTACCACCCATATTTTTATTCTAAAATGTATGCACCATAATTTGTTGAAATTATTACGACTAGTTTTTTTTCCACTTCTTTTCAGATTGGAAAATTCCAAAGAAAGAGGCCAGGTTATTGGTTGTCTGACTCTGGACTGTCCCTGAGATAAATGGCTAGGACTCTGGAAATCCCCCCATTCTATAGGATTATAGTTAAATAATTAAATAAATAAAGAGTAAAACATCAGTCATGACCTGGTTGATCTGGGCTTTGTAAAAAGAGTTAGTTTTTGTGCTGTTCAAGAATCTATTAAGACTAACCCTCTCATTCTATAGCTGGGTGACTTGTAAAGCTTTAAGATGAATAAATGTTACAGCTGCGTTCATTCTTCTCACTGCTTATCTTGTTAAGGGACATGGGGGCCCGTCACAGGGATCGAGTGTCAAGGTGCAGACACAAACCTAATCAAGCACCATGGGCAATTTGGAAACAACAATCAGCCTACAGTACATGCATGTCTTTGGACTATGAGAGTATCCACAAAGCACGGGGTGAACATGCAAAGTCCACACACACATACTTGAGGTTAGATTTAAAGCCCTGAACTTGCAAGGAAACAGCGCTAACCCTCTAGCAACATATTAATAATGTGTAACAGCCGAATCTCACTTGTTCAAAAAATACAACGGAATTTGCCACTTACTTAGGTGGCATTGTGGTGTAGTGGTTAGCAGTGTGGCCTCGCACTTTCAGGGTTAAGGCTTTGATTCCTGCCTCGTGTATACTGTATGTGTGCATGTTCTACCCGTGTTTGGTATGTTTCCTCTGGGAATTCCGGTTTCCTTCTACAGTCCAAAGACACACAGATTAGACTAATTGACTAATTTCCAAATGTGTAATTGTGCCCTGCCCAGAAGTGCCGATAAATTATGAATTGGGATGCATTCTTGTCAATAATAATATATTTATAATACTATAGTGGTCACATGATCTCTGTATCATATTATTTTTTATTTATTTTTTTATGGTAGATTTAATGTATGCTGTTAATCTCATTCCAATTCATCAGTCCTATTCATTACACACTGAAAGAATTATCCGCACTTATTAAAACTTCTGTTGGCTGCAGTGCTTTCCGTTCAATGCTATTATGTCCCTAGTCACTGCGGTGCAGTTGTGAATGTGTTATATCAGTTCATGTGAACTTGTTACATCAGTTCAGTTCATTGTGATTTGCATGAAAGAAGTGCAGCGTACAGTAATTCAGGGATTTTTTTTTGTGGTCTGCCGATGTACCCGGTGCCGAAGCAACTCAAGAAAGAGCATAAACAGAAGTGTTTGGATATCTGCAAATAAAGTCTGGACCGATCTGCTAAGGAAGGTGAATGTTCTTCAAGTGAATCGAAAGATTGTTCGACATAGTGTATTGAAAAGCAAGGAGATTATGTCAAAACAATTATGTATTTGCCTTTTATTTATTAGTAGGTTAATTAAATAAAAATGTATTCTACTGCAAGAAAGAAATGACTGGTTAGCACTGTCGCCTTGCACCTCAAGGGTCCGGGTTCGATTCCCAACTTGAATCTGTGTGCATGGAGTTCGGATGATCTCCACATGCTTGGCGAGTTTCCTCCATGTACTCTGGTTTTCTTCCCACAGTCCAAAGACATGCAGATTAGGTTAATTGGCGTTTCCAAATTGGCTGCAGTGTGTGAATGAGCGTGTGAGTGTATATATATGAAATGTATTGGTACCCTGTCCAAGGTGTCCCTCGCCTCGTACCCTAAGTCTTTTGGGATAGCCTCCTCCCTATAGTCCTAATCTTGCTCTGTCGGACGTCCCCTGAAAGCAGGTGTACGAGGACGATGATTCACTTCTGTAAAACAGAAGTTTCAGTAAAACATCGGACGAAAGCTTGTTGGGCAAAGTGTATTGAAAAGCACTGAGATTATTTAGATTATTTATTTAAATACATTCTTTTCAATAATGTCTGTGTGCATGTTCTCCCTGTGATTGGTGGATTTCCTCTGAGCATTCCCGTGGTGTATGAATGAGCATGTTAGTGTGTGTATGTGTGTCCTGCCATGGATTGGCACCCTATCCAGGGTGTACCCCGCCTCATGCCCTAAGTCTCACCACTACCCTGTATACAGGATGACACAGTATAGACGGTGAGTGAGTGAGTGAGTGTCCCCCCCCCCCCCCCCATAGTCCTGATCTTGCTCTGTCAGACTTCCACTGAAAGCAGCTCTAAGAGGATGAGACAAATGGCTGGGATGAGGATGACGATTCATTTCTGATGAAGAAGTGAGGACAGCGGTGCATTCTTGGCGCACAGCAAAACAAGTTTAAATTAATGATGGAATACGAAAGCATGTTGAACTTGTTGAAGTGTATTGAAAAGAAAAGAGATTATGTGGGAAAATGATGTATTTGTCTTTTCAAAAATGAATGAAATTAGATTCCACAGTCAGAGACAGAGAGACAGAGAGAGAGAGAGAGATGTTTTGACACCCTAGTAAAAGAGGGGCTTTTATATTGTAGCACCGCCTGCGGCCGGAAGTGGAATGGAAGGATTCACGCTGCTGAGTTGAAGGCAGACAGAGGAGCGCAGGAGCGGGGTACGGGCGGTGCAGTGGCCGCCCAGCTGCCTTCAGCGTTCATTCGATTTATAACCATTGAAATTAGATTGTACGAGTGATTTCGGGGTACTCGTCGATCGAGTGACTTGTTGAAACCGGCGCGGTTGTTAAGCCCGTTTTCGGTTAGCAGCTGTTGTGTGTGTGTGATATGAATTTCGGTCAGCGCAGTGAGACGGAGCTGCAGTAGAGTCGGTGTGTCGCTTTCTCACAGTGATTATTATTATTATTTTCATTATTATTTTCAAACTGGCTGTCTGGAATTATTCACCTTCGGACACGAATATATTATCTTCATAGATTTGAAAGATAAAATTTTCCAGCATTACGAATTTTTCTTTCGTTTGTTTTTACCGTTCGAACATCGGCTAGTTGGTGAAAACCAATCGACATCCTCCTGAGCTAGCCTGTTAGCCAAGTTACCTCCTGTAACCTAGGGCTGACTTACCCCTAAACTTTTAATTTATTTTTCTTCAGGACAGGTTTGTCTTGGATTTATTCTGGATTCTTGACGTGAAAATACAGATTGAACATTGTATCATCATCAACAAGAGCTTCCTGTATTTCACGCTAACAGGTCTGGATTTTCTTTCTGGCCTAACTTTCAAGTTAAAAATATTTTTTTGTTTCTTTCATTCGTTTTTGTTTTAATGAGTTAAATTTGATAGAGATACGAATGTCCAGTATCGATTTCGTGTTGTTTTTCGAAAGAGAGGGAGAGAGAGAGCGAAAAAAAACGTTAGCAGGCTTGCTAACTAGTTAACTGTACTGTAGTAGTTAGCCTGCTGCGGTTATTTGTTACGTTTATTAGTTAGTTAGCTAAGAAGGCTAGCAAACGGCACAAGGAGGTGTGATATAGTCATCGTCTGATTTGAAAGAAGAAGAAGAAGAAAAAAAGGGAACTTCATGAACAGGTCAAGGCAGCTAATTATGACTTGACTAGCCCTGATCTCCAGGCTTGCTGTGCAAGTTAAGCTGATCTGGCAGTGGACTTCGGACAGAAAACAACACCGATGTCACTTTTGATTGAGTTTTTGAGAGCTGTGAACTCGTAAAAAAAAAAGAAGATTGAAAATGACAACGCGGAATCCAATACTGTCAGTCATCGACCACTCATCTAGCCAGGTAAGAGACTCTCTGAGCGAAAAAAAAGAAAAGCTTACTTCCTGATCTGCTTTTTATGACTAGCTCATATCAAGTAGCTAGTGTGTGTGTGTGTGACGAACTAGCACGTATCTGTTTAACGAGTTGGTTGGATTTTCAGCTTCTCTGTTTACATGCTTGATGAGAATAATATCTTTTGACTGGCTAATTATTACATAATGATTGTTGTATTTGTATTTATAAGAACTTCTGCTGTAAAATGACTTGTGAAATGTTTAAAAGGCTTAGCTTTTGAGTATATCAAGCTACAAAATGCAGTCCTTCTCTTTATGGAGAGCTGAAGTCTATGACTAACCTTATATCTTTTAGCTTAATGATAATAATGTATTCAAGATAAATCTGTAATGTATGATTATCTGAAGATTGTTCTGTAACTTGTCTATCATAACACATGGTCTATCGCAAGTTTATTTACCAACTTTTCAACATAAATTTACTCAGAAAAGTTAAAAAAAAGCCTCTTTCATGTCCAGCTTAAGTTTTTGATATGCAAGTGTTAATAATAATTTCTTGTGCCAGTTAAGTTAAAGTACAATCTTTGGATAATCAGTCATAACACAGGGATAGATTAAGCCTTTCACAGCCTGTTATCCCAAATTTATTAACGATTTATTCAACATAAATTCAATCAGAAAAGTCCCAAAGAAGTCATTCTTCCAATTTACAGATAATCTAAACATATAATATAGCCTATAATATATCAGTGTCTAAACATATAATATAGCCTATAATATATCAGTGTCTAAACATATAATATAGCCTTTTTTCTGATAATTTACACAGTGTACACTTTTTGTGTACAGTTGGCTTCCTGTTTTTTTTCAACCATGCTGTAAAATCGGAAAGTTTTCCTTAAGTCTATGACTGATGTTAGACTTTTTAGCTTAATAATAATAATAATAATAATAATAATAATAATTTCTTCAAGATAATTCCATAAAATCAGTCATTTCCCAAAGAAATGTAACAGTGTACGTTTATAAATTTAGATGAAAACGTGATCAGTTTCGATGCTTGAGTTCGATTGAACTTAACCGCTTTTATATCAAAACTCAGGGATCTCTTCACAGCCTGTTACCACAAATGTTCTACTACCCAATTATTCAATGTAAATTCCGTCGGAAAAGTCCACAAAGGTCCATATTTCCATAATTTCTTAAAACAATGTACATTTATGAATTCAGCTCAAAAGGTTATCCAAAGATTTTACAAAAATATAACTCTCATAACACAGAGATAGATTGAGTCTTTCACAGCCTGTTATAACAAATTTACTATCCATTTATTCAACAAAGGTTCTCTCAGAAAAATCCACAAAAGGTCTATCTTTCCATTTGCAGCTTAACTTTGTAATACAGTATGTAGGTATCTAAATATATTATAGCATCTCCTTCTGTGCTTGAGTTTGGTCATGACTACATCATGACACCACAACACTGACCAATTATCCAGTTTGTGTAAAGCAAAAAGCACTTCCCATTTTATTCAACCATGCTTTAACAAATATTCGTTTTACATATCTTTCAGGATTGCTTGTACTGAAATGTACAGTTTGTGTTTTTACAGAGAAGATAACACAAATCTAAACACATTGTTTCTTTAAGCCTTAAGACTGCCACTGTGCCTGACTGCTGAAGTACTGTCCATTTATAGTGATTATTAATTAGCCAGAACCAAATTTTGTTATACTCTCACACGCAAATAATTTTAGATGTAAGGTGTCTCAAGCAAGTATTAACACTTTTCCAGCGCATTACAAGTTGAATAACCATTTGTTCATACTAATTTCTGGCAACTGTTCATTAAAAAGTCTGTTTCCATTTGTACCTTTAGTTGTTTTTTTTTTTTTAGTTTTGAAGTGCTTGTAGATGGGAATTTGGCACCCTTGAGGCTTGAGTTTGGTCAGCGTTTAGATGAGTAGCATTATCAGAAGCAAGTTCTGACACGTTAGCCAGTGTGTTTTGTGTAAATTTGACTTGGTGTTTTATTAAACCAAAGCTTGGGGGAAAAAGTGTAAAAAATTATGTTAAAGTCTTCCAGGATTGCTTATTGAAAACATTGAATTTTATTGTTATAGTGTTGCATAGCTGCTTGTGACATTGTCATAAAGCAGTTTTACACAAATGTACAAATATAATTAAAAATATTTCTATCCTTAATGAACAAGTGACACAGACAAAGGAAAACATCCGGAGACAACGTGAGGAAGAAACTTTGTGACATTGACTGCAGTACAACTTTTTATACATCATTTCTCTTCTGTAACAGGACATGCACTATATCAGTCACCCAGGGCTAACTGTTTAAAGGAACTTGAGTTTTAAGAATTTTCACTTTGTCGTATTCAAGTATTAACAGTTCATTAATCGAGAGTAAACCCCGTACAACTTTACAGCATTTTCTAAAAAACATGCTTTTTCCTGTGTTTGTAACTTTTACATCTGCACCCAATGAAATATATTTTCTACAATGTACACTAACGTTTAATCTGTTAGAGGTTTTTCATCTCAGTTCCAGTTCCAGCATTGTCCAAATATAAGCATATCTTATTCTGGTGGATTTTTATGAAGTAACCCTTTTGTTGTTTGTGGTCTGGTGTAGTGGAATGAACGTTTATTCTGGATGTGACGAGCTAAAACTATTAAATCGATGTTTGCGTAACCCTGTGACGTTTTTCTAACTAAAGTATCCTGTAGTCACACCAAGGATGTGTTGGAATAAACAAGGAAGCAGATAGTGTTTAAGCAGGCTTTATATTAACCAGGTAACACGATATCAGCAAACCAGTATGTACAGCTGCATCCACATGATGTCACCAAAAATATCTTATTAAATTTCGTTTTCAAGTCTGAAACATGCAACAAAGCGTGGGTTTAGAAATTAATAAATATAGAAATTATAGCCGGGTTTAATGTGCACTGTTTGGTTATTTGCCTTTGTAAACTTCCAAACTGTCAAAAAATATATATAGAGGAAACAAATAACTATGTTGTGCTCGAGGCTGTTGTAGAAATCTGAGGCTTTCACCTTGCCTGAAGCTCAGAGCACTTCAACCCATCATAAAAAAAAAAAAGTGAAAAAAGTGACCGGACAAGTTTTGTGCTACATTTTGTCAGTTTAAATCCAAGACTACATTTCCAATTCCTTAGAAATCTCTCCTTTGAAAGCCGTGCCAACTGATTAAACATGTAGCAACATTTCACTCAGTTTCTCACCTATGTACCTTGACTAATGGTTACTGTTGTAATCTGACTTATCCTTGTCGTCTAGTATGATTCTTTAAGTGTTGCAGAGAAAAAGAGTTGGAGTCGTTCATTGACAGGGCGGGTAGGATTAGGGTGGGCACTGGATTTATAGCCTGGAAATTCTGCCAGGATGATGTTAAGAAACAATGAAATTACAGGTGTCTTCTTGTCAGATAGCTTTCCTATAGTTTAACCGATATCTTTTGTACATTTGATGTTTGTTTTAGGTTGCAATGTTTCTGTGCTACTATTTGTCTGGCAGTTTCCATTTTATTATTATTTACAGATTAGCCGAATTTTCTGCTTTAGGTTTTAGTTTGGCACTTTTTCTAGGCTTAGAAGTTCTAGATGTATGCTTTAGATTGAAAAAAAAATCTAGATTTCATGAATTCTCCTGGGATTGAAGCTTTAAATTGAATTTTGTTGTTGGGGATTTTTTGTTGTTGGTTTAGGATTGGGAGTTTCCGGTATTTTAGGTTAACTATTTCTATGTTAAAAGTTGAGGCTGGGAATATTCTTGGATTTAGATTTGGATCTAATATTAGTTTCAGATTAGGAATTATCAAGTCTTCAGTTTTGGATGATGAATGGTCTTGGCTTATGCTTTAGCTCAGGAATTTTTCTGTGCGTAAATATTTGACTAGTAAATTTTCAGTTCTTCTACATGGAAGCTCAGTACAATGTATCTGTGAATGTAGTTTTAGTTTCATTTATTTTTGTTGTTGACAAATATACTAGACCGTAATATCTTGATTCATAAATGCCCTGGATGAAAGATTAAACATAAAAATGTTCGTATAAATTAATTATATATTTTTAAGCATATTGGATAAAACATTGTCTATATGTATAATTCATGCTTAATAACAGATGTTATGTTTACATATTTCCTCTTTCTGCTGTTTCAATCTCTTGATGCAGTATTTGCCTTTGTTTCGTTGGTCACCGATGTATTCACAGCGTCTTCAGCTAGGACTAACATTTCCAGTTCAGCAGGGTGTGGAGCATGACACTGTGAAACCTTGTGTGTATTGTCAGGGTTCAGAGTGACCTACAATGCCTGTTGTTTGATTTCAGACTTGTCTTCCTCGAGGGTTCTTCTGAGACTGTTTACTTGGCACCTTGGTGTGCAATAATCCTGCCCTGTTGATTTATTTTTCAAAAACAAGCTGCCTAATCGCGGTCATCTATACGTTCTCAATCCTTATCGTTATTTTTTAAAGGTTCCATATCTGACCATCTCTTTTACAAGTCAACACGGGTCTCAGAGGTCCCAAAAGTGTGTGTGTGTGTGTGTGTGTTAGTTAATATTCGGGCTGGAATACTCCTAAGATAATGCCTTTCTTCATACCACTGACTCGATCTGTTTCACTCCCCCTCCAAAAGCACCATTTCAGTGTCTATGAATATGAGCTTTTCTGGAAGAGCCACACCTCTTCCAGAGAACTTCTGTGCTGAGCAACAAGTCGGGGTTGGGATCTCTTGTTTTATGATGTCATAATTGGGGGGGGGGGCTTGGACTAAAGAATAGTAAGCAGAGAATGCTTTCTTTTTTTTTTCCCCTTGTCATGTTTTTGTGTCTGCGCACACGCTGGAGCTTTAGCTCAATGTCTAAAGCGACTAAAAAGTGAATTTTACATAATAGGTCCCCTTTAAAGGTCACAAATTTCCAGCACTACCGAATTCATGACGATCATACAGGTGTCGATGAATTAATAAGTAAATAAATATCTATTTAAAATAATCATTTCTTTTTTTCCCTCTGTCATTTGCTAAAATTAACCACTGCACTTTCATACATGTGCCCTTGGCCAGGGTCAACTAAAGTTAAAAAATTTTGTTCAAGCCTGCTCTGCAAAACATCAAGAAAATTAATGGATTGTCTGCTTGTTGACGTGACATATTTGAACCTACGCATTTTCAAAAAACCTCTGCTCAGTCTAGTTTCTTGCCATCAACATAGTTTCAGCAAAATAAAATAATGTCTGTCTGTTACTGTAAACCTAATTGTCATTTTGCTTTTTTTTTTTAGTTTTGTAGTGGCATAAAAATACAGTTGTGCAAAGGTGCATAAAAGGAACACGGAGCCTCGCGTCCTGCGCCTGAGAAACACGACCGTGGTGTTCGTTGATGGGGACGAGGGGGAGGAGACGAGGGGAGGGTTCAGCTGCTCTCTATTTGTGTTCTGGCTGCTACTGCCCTGCTCTGGAAATAGCCGTGGTGTGATATTAATACTCTGGTAATCGACAAGCTGGCTCACACATCTCTTTTATTTACCCCCTACTTGCTTATGCTACTGTACCCGTGTGTTTGCTTTCGATGGTCTCGGTCTCTCTCTAGATGCTGCTTTTTTCCCCCTTTTCTTTCTTTTCTTTTTCATACACCATTCCGACATGCTCATTACGGATCTCCTGGCACTTAGTTTTCATACAAGTATGAAACGTCTGCGTTAGATTTTGTCATCTTTAAAAAAACGACTCATCCTTGTCACGATGCAGGTCAGTTTTCTGATTATCTTCATGATAAGAAGACAAGCTGCATGCGCTATGTTCGGTTTCTTTTCAAGCATAGACGTGGGGGGTGCGGCGGCGGCACGTTGACAAACTTGTGCCTGCGTGTGTGTAAAGTCATATGTCATCGAGAGCTGCCGAGGTGTGTTTGGAAAAAGCGGCGTGCGAGACGAGAGGCGGCTGCAAGGCTGGAGTCCTCACTGGTGGTGGTGGTGGGGGGGTGAGTGAAAGAGAGAGATGGACACTGAGGCCTGTTTTGAGCAGTGGATCGCTATGGCAACAGGAAAGTTCTAAGAGAGATGCTGAGAATTCATCGCTTTAGATCATAGCAACCCTGGCAGTCGTAATTTTTTTTCCATTTTCCTTTTTTTATAATGGTACCGGACCCACATTGTCACGCTCAACGTTGCAGTTTGATCGTCTGAAGTTTCGTCCACATGGATTGTTAATATAAATGTTCTTTTGAGCGATCTAGATCCGTGCAAGGATACAAGGACGCTCAGATAACCGATACAGCGCGACATGGAGCACATATGACCGATGTGTCGATACTGATTAGGTTTAAACGCGTTCGTATTGAGTGGAAATTAGAAACGTCGGCAAAAGACCAATGAAGCAAGTATTTCTGTGTGGGAACTGATGATGAGATGAAACAACGGTTTAAGATGACTTACACTGTTGTCCATTTGTAATGTGGAGTTTTGGATTCAGGAACAACGAAGAAGCTGCTTTTTTTGGTCACATAAACATTACAGCACAGTGAAATGCTTTTTCTTTGCGTAACCTAGCTTTTTAGGAAGTCAGAGTCATGAGTACGCCTGGAGAAAGCAGAAATGTAATGTTCAAGGGCCAAACAGTGCCAGCTTGAACCCTTGACCTTTCTTCTGATCAGTAAGTTGGAGCCTGAACCACTAAGCCAAACTGAACCACGCGTTGTTGATACGATCACGGATTGCATCAAGATGATTTGCACTATCGCCATAGGTGTTGTCTTGGATGTCTGAAATTGTGATGCCCCCCCTTACACACACAAACGCAAGAGATTTTAATCATTCGTTTGCGGCATGCATTCTTTCATTAATTACAGGACACTGTAATTAATGAAAGAAAACTGAGTAAACGATAACACCTAGATTCTGGTAAATGTTTCCTGTTGTAATACTGTAACATGGTCACAAATGACAGGTTATGTACATTGTACATCTGCTCACGCTTGTTACTTGTCGGCGATAGGATGCACACAATCTCACAAGCGGAATTAGAAACACAAAAGCAAACAATCAGCACGTGCAGGTTGGAGCTGTTTTTTTTCTCCCTCCCAGTCCATCTAAAGCAAAACAAAACAACAACAAAAAAACCCCAGACATTTTACAATCAATCCAAAAGCTTTTATTTTTTTTTATTTAACCAAGTCACCAAACTACAGGCTGTCCAGAAACAATTTGATATAGACTGACGAATATCTTTCCAAAGACTTTCCCAAGTTGCTCTAATAATACTTTAACTTGTTATTTTTGTGCTAGTAGCAGTAATGATTAAACTACTACAGAGTGTTTTTATTTTCTTAAAGGGGACCTGTTGGTCATTTTTCGACATTGGGCAAATCTGAGGAGGGAAAAACCTTCCCATCCCTTCTTCTTCTTCTTTTTTTTATTTTTTTTTTACATTTTTGTGTTGGCCAGAATTCAAACCAGCCAAGATGATTTTGTTTCCCCTAACATGACCTCATATAAGAAGAGCTCCTCACTCTGGCTTGTTGCTCGGCTCAGCTGTTGCTTAGCGCTGTCTTATTTACGTAGAGACTGAAATGGTGTGTTAGGAGGAGGAGAGTAATGAGGTTTGAGGTCTAATGCATTATAATCTGAGGAGTATTACAACACACACACACTTTGGGAGAGCTATGAGACCTGTGTTATCTTATTGAAGAAATTGAAGTATACTGTATATGTGCTTAATTGTGTTAAGAAGAATGTATGTAAAAAAAAATTTTAAACCGTTTTCGTGCTTGAACCAGATTGCTGCGTTTATTTCTCAAATGTAATTCCATGTCATCGGTTTTGTCAAACGCAGACGTGGAAGTGCAGATTCAGCATTGGTGCTCAGGGTGCATATTAACGCCGCACAATGCGGATAAAAATAACCAGCTCCCTCGTTTCACATGGCGATGCCTTACAACATCTTTCAAAACAACCCAGTGAACCCGTGATGTCACGTCGGAGAAATAAACATCGCAATCTTTCGACCAAAACGAATCCTTGTTTTTATTTATTTTTTGGCTCACGCGAATGCCAAGGTTTCCCAAACCACCCACAGACGGCTTATCCGGAAGCCCCATGCTCGTCCGGACTGCTCAGACAACATCATAACACTGTGGTCTGTGTCTATAGAGGTCTGCGCACCTCATACTGTAGAGCCGTAGCGCATACTGTATATTAAATCTGGTTAGGTATGAGGGAGCTGATGTCATTTTCAGACAGAGGCAGTAGGTGGGATCCCATGTGTTGCTCTCCTTAGTGATGTGTGTGTGAAAAGGAAACCGAGATCCCGGGAACAAACTGGTTTTTCAACGAGACAGGTAGAGCTAGTTTATCTGTAGCTCATTAAACCTTCGCAACGTGTGGGCGTTTACTTTAATTCCGCAGTAAGCTAGATTCATTTTTCCATTGTAGACTTTTATAAAACTGCAGTACCAGCATTGTGTAATTAGTGTGTGTGTGGTGCACATATGTATACACCTTTATAGATGCTTTACGCTCGAAGATCATTCCAGCAGGGTAATCTTTGGCCGTAGCCTTGTTGTTTGCCGAATGGGTGTGGTCCAGAGTCAAATTCTCTGCACTGATTTGAGCAGATGTTGGCGAACCACAGCAGATGTTGGAGAACCACAGCATGGCTCGGTCCTTTCATCTTGCCATTTCGAAAAATGCTGTCGTAGGGGGGGGTTGTATCAGGATATGACCTTAAGATCCTAAAGGGAGTGTGGTCAAGCTGATCTCAGGGTTTATTCTGATTATTAAAAGCGTTGTAAAGATTCTTCTCCATCAAATAAAAAAAAAAAGAAAAATGAATTTTTGGCTGCCCAAAGTCGGGTATTTGCTCAGATATTGTGCACTCAGTGACTGTTAAGTAAATTCGTCAGAATTTTCCCCCTCTTTTCGGCAGATGTGTAGAAATGTCTTGTTGATGAGGGAAGACAAATGACAAAGGCCTGACAGTTTTGAGGCAAGCTGCGGTAACTCAATGACTCTTTACAACCATGGCGAGCAGAAAAGCATCTCAACTGAACACTAAAGTGGAGTTAGCTATAGCAGCAGAAGAGCACATTGTGTCTTGCAAGAACAGGAATCTGATGCCAAAGTGGACACTGAAAGTGGAAAAACCTTTATAACTGAGGACTTGATGTTTATCAGTTTTTTGGTAATTTGATCAAGATGTATATATATTTTTTTGTAAAAATTTTAAGAAATAGATTAAAAAAGGAGCTGATGGAATAATCATTTATAGCTAGTGTTACATAACTTTTTTCATAATTTTTTTTTTGGAACAAACGTTGCAAAATATTAAATGGAGTTATATACAGTTGAGTTGTGAATTGTATGTAGACTTGTGGTTTGATTAGATTTTTAATGTAATTTATAAGGATAATAATTTCAGGATTGTCCAAAATCATTGCTGATAGTGTTATCACGATACATTTGATTTGTATTGCGATCCTGTAAGTATTGCATTTTTACAAATACCGGGATTTGATATTCTTTTTGTTTTTTGTTTTTGATTTTTGTTACAATTCTAAACAAACTTTGCAAATAATTTGCCCTCATTAGACAAGATGCTGTGTTGCCTGTGAATAGTTTAGAGCATGCCACCTGTTGGATTATAGACGAACAGTAATGTTTTGCCACCTCAAATGGAAACAAATAGAATAAAATTTTACTTAATCAATTCTGCAGTCAATTCAGGTTTTGAAAGACATGAAGTCGACGCTTTTCGGACAGTACGTGCCTCTTGTTGCTGCCTTTAATAACCTTTTTACCAGGTGAATTGTTGTTATAAGGTGTTTTACATTTACTTTTGAAGCATTGTTTCATCTTTCCTCTGCTTGTATTTTTGCAGGGAAAACCCAGTAACACCTGCTGAATCAGCACAAATCATGTTCTCGTACTGTGTGAGAGAACCGTAATTTTAGCGATCTTAATAATATTATAAATAAGAGTTTAACTGATTGAGAGTGTATTAACCGATAAAGTTTGTTCTGCATGTAGCGTTAACCTCGACAACCCATCTGTAATCTAACCGTATGGCGTAGGTTCACATGTGCTTCATGTGTGTGAATAGAGGGGCGGGGCTGTTTACACAAGTGTGTGTGTTCGTACTGTGACGGGCCACCAAGAATAAATCAGTGTATAGGAAATCTGGTTAACGTTATTTATTTTTTGGTTTATTGATTGTTCATCGTTAACCTGTTCGATTGCCAGAAATTTGCAACGGTATTAAATATCATTTATGATGATATTTAGGTCTAATGTTATCTATTCATTCTGTTTCAGCGGATTCTGAGATACAGCAAACTAATCTTCTTAAGATCGCCTACAAAGATTTACTGTGAACAGGTTATTGTGAGGAAATTCCCGCTGTACAGTATGGCATTAAAGACTATTAAACCTGTTAATGAAAAAAGAAAGAAAGAAAAAAAAAGACTGTTTGATGTATCATATAAGAGCTACAGGATCCTTTCGGAAGTGGAGGTGTTTGTGTACCGACCTGTATGAAAGCCAGTCAGTGGAAAATCAGCCACGGAAAAGAAGGCATGATTACAGCTATAAGGTTTCAGACGCATGCATGTCAGTGGGTGTTGTGTCAAGTGCAAAACTTGGATTTAGTACTGTCCTGCTTTCTGTTTTGAATAAAAAAAGGGCTTCATCTATACCTAGTACTACTTAAATCAGATACAGATACATAGATAAATTCAGACAAATTCCAGTGATCACTTTAAATCCCAAAGTTAGTGTTAGTGTAGTGCTCATCGGCTCTGACGGTTTCAGTTCTGTCTTTAAAGTTTTTGCTCAGGTGTGAAATAGAGTTCTGGAGTCGGTGTAAAAAAACATGGGAACTTAAAATATAGTTTTTTGATGGGATAGTGAGACTGGTGGCTGTTTTTGTAAATGTATTACGGTGGGATTTACCTTGCTAAAAATGAAAAGTATCTATTATTCATGCTACGCGTGTGTGTACGTTAATTAGAACAACTAGTTAACTAGTCTGTCTGGCTGTTTAGGTTTAGTGTATCAGTATCAGTATTAATAATCTGGAGTTTATTTCTTGCTTGTATAATCTCGGTTCTCATCTAGTTTTATTTTGTTCATCGGCGGTATGGTGGAGTAGAGGTTAGCACTTTGGCTTCGCACCGGCCAGGGTCAAGGGTTCAGTTCCCGCCTCGGGTCTGTGTGTGTGAGGAGTTTGCATGCTCTCTCTCTGGTTTGTAGACTCCCACAGGCTAATAGTGTGTGAGTGTGATGGGGCCCTGTGATGGACTGGCACCTGATCCAGGTTGTTCCCCACCTAGTGCCCCAAGTCGCTTTTGAGAGGCTCCACGACTCACACAAACCCCCTGTACAGGATAAGCGATACAGAGAATGAGCGAGAGTGAGAGTTTCACTTCCTAATTCAAGGTGATAGCTTTAGGTTAAAGGTAACGTGTAGTGTACTGTTATAAGTCTCAGAGGTTTACAAAACGTGTCTGTTAACATTCCACCCTGTTCCAATCATGCATTCTTACATCCCTGAAAACACACTGTTCCAGCATTTGTAGGTTTAAATGCAAACGAATGACTTACTGCTCATCTCTCATGCCCCTTGGTGGAAGCGCAATGTTCTAGCCAATTAAAAATCAGGAAATGGGACTTGTTTGCCCCTCTTTTTCTTGCTATTTATGACATCATACAAGGTAGGAAGTGTATGCAGCATATTAAAACAAAAACGATACAAAAGGAGGTTAACTTATTCTGCTTTGTTTTAATTTTTTTTGATCAGTGGAGACCCATGTGATTGTTCAAGAATAGTTTTTGTAATTTTTTAGGGGGGATTTTTCTCAGGCCCTTTTCTCTCCCTAAATTAGTCATAGCCGATTCCCACTGATGTCTCAGTTAGAGCGCCGTCTTACCAAACGGAGGGCGAGGACTATTACGTGCTTCCTCTGAGACACGTGAAGCGCTGCTCACATAACGTTTCGGAATGGCGTAAGACACCCTGGGGAAAACGATATCCTCCCCCTTTGCTCGTGTGAGCTCATAGACGCCCATGATTAGCTACTGTCGCTAAAGTGGATATGAGAGCGCGGGTACGCCATACTTTCCCCCTGAGAGAGCGCGGCCAGTCCGTTATCTAGACTCCCGTCTGCGGCTGGGTGTAGCATCACCCGGGAATCAACCTCGCAGTCTCCGGATGACAGGGTGAACACGTTTTACTTGGATGCAAATCTAGTTTTCCATAAAGTAGTCTTGAATTAAAAAAAATTTTCACAGTAAAAATACGTTAAATTGGTCAGAGTTGAGGTAGCTTCCTAGGCCATCCCAGGAACACGGGGCAAAAGATGGAATATTTTTCCCAAACGAATTTATTGCATCTGATTTCTGGCAGGACAGCACGGTGGCATAGTGGTTAGTACTGTGGGTTTACACCTCCAGAGTCAAGGGTTCGAGTCCCGCCTTCATTTCTGCGTGTGTGTGAAGTTTGCATGTTCTCTTCGTACTTGGTGGGTTTTCTAACACAGTCCGGAGGCATTTCCAAATTGCCTGTAGTGTGTGTGAGGGAGCGCGAGTGTGTGTGTTTAAGCCTTGCGATGTTTTGGCACCCTATCCAGGGTATATCCCTCTTAGTGCCCCACACTAAGTCACAACCCTGTCCAGGATAAGTGGTGTAGAGAATGAGTGTGAGTGAGTTTTTGTAGATGGGTGGAGGGTGAAGCCAGAGGAAGCCTGCAGAGGCTCTAGTGAAGCTCTAAAGAGACAGGAACTCGCCCTCAGAGTCAAACCAGGGACCCTGGAGCAGCTATGTGATTTATTCATTGTTTTCAACAGTAAATCATATGACCTGATTGAGAAAAATTTGTCCTGTTGTTCATGCCAAGCCGGCCCTGCATGGTCAGAGCACTAATGTAACTTTAGTGTCTTTATTACCTTCCTCGGCCGGTTAAACTGGTGGGAAGTTTTAGCACGATCAGTCTGAATTCTTGGTTCCATTGTCTTTTTGTTCCAGCTGTCTTGGCATGTCAGAGCTTGCATGAAGTCAACTTCTTGCATCTCTCTCTCTCTCTCTCTCGCTCTCTCTCTCTCTCTGTCAGCCAGTCCTCCAGACAAACCCAGACACGTCGCTTCCGGACTCGTACATGACTTTCGGATTACGTTGCCTGTATCTGTGTCTCTGCCGTTATAAGTCAACTTCCACAAATTACACAACTTCCTGTTGTTTGGGGAAGCTGTCCCTCAGTGCGCGGACCCCCAGAGAGTCCAGCATGTGTGTCCTATTTTAGGCCCGAGCTCTCCTGGCCTCTGTAAATGTCCTCTGAGTCATTCATTCGCACTATCACCATGTAGGCTTTTGCTTTAAAGTGCAGCAGGGGACCTCAGCAAGGTCCGGTCAAGTTTTGGAACGAGGATCGTGTTGTTCCTTCCGACTGGTCTCGGATGTACGCCGCCATCGCTGGACATGCCCGCAATCGCTCCTTCTGTGAAACGGAATTAGCAGCGAAGGAACGCATCGAACAAACCGAACGGATTTCATGTTTTAAATAGCAACCAGGTTTGTTGTGGGTTTCGTCATCAGTAACAGTGTATGATACGAAGATAACTTTACTGCTGGAATTTCATAAAAACGGACTTGCGTATGTTACCGTTAACAGATTTCGCAACCTCTCCCTTTGGATTGACCCTAAATCTTCACTGCAACGAACTCCGTTCCTCTGTGTCCCGGGGATGCGGCTGTCTGAAACCTTTCGGCTGCGCAATTTGTTACGCTCGTAAACAAGTTACGGTGTCACCTCTGTTGCCTTTCTCCTAGCACGTTCATAAATCTTCAATACAGAACAGCTTTAAAACGGCCAGAAGAACATACCGTCGCTGAACAGAACCTGATTTGTAAGTCCGATTAGAACAACAAAGTGTTAAATATTGACCGCGTGAAAGATTTCTAGCGAAAATAAGAATAGAAGGACAGTTAAAGGGTTGTCCTGAGGGCACTTCCGCCAAGAGGGCAGGCTTTTCTATTTATTATTATTGTTTTTTTTTATAGAGATTAAAAACTACAATCACTGCTTAAATCAGTCTTGATATCCATTTGTGTTCAAGCATTTGTCCACCAGTGCGTTATCAGGTGTTTCTTCAGCCTTTAGTAACGTGTCTAAGCAGCTGTGGGGTTGTTTTTATTTCGAGTTCTGTAATTACACGTTTTGCGCAGAGGGAGATGAGAGCAGTCTGGACAGCGTCTGACGTTTGGTTTCACGTCTCTCTCTCTTTCTCTCTCTCTCTCCTGTACTGAGCGCCGATGACCGAAGATTTACTGCTTTGCGAAAGACGCTTCCTGTCCCTCGGGGTAATTCTGCTCCCCTCCCCCCCTCCCTCCCTCGCATGTAGTTAAGAGGACGGTCAGTTGGAAGGTGCGGTGCCTGCACCCTGTGGTCGCTCCTGACGTGTCCGCGGCAGCGCTTAGACACAGGGGGTATAATTTAAGTCTAGGAACCGTGAGTCTGTGGTGAAGGTCATAGCCGTGCGAGGACTGCGTCGTCTTCTCGCTGCAGCGAGATGCACGCCGCGCTGCAGCAAATACCGTGTCGTAGCTCACAAAAAGGAAGTGAGGGTCAGGTTCCCTTCTCGTTACGAGCCGCTTCTGATGACCAAAATAAAACCATTTACCGTCCTCGTATACGGCTTACATGATGTTTATTAAATCTCTCACTCCTTTTCATCCTGTATGTTGAAAGTTTCAGCAGCTAGATGATGTGAGTGTGTGTGTGGTTTAAAAGTTTCAGTGTTGTGCAATAACTGACTAACATACTAAGACATTGCCTGCATTTAGAGCTCTTAAAACATTGCCCTGCTGTGAACCTTGTAAGAGAAGAAAAAGAAAAAAAAACCTCTCTTCTCTTTGCTGTACGCTTCCTGCAAGCGGATAATTACAGCAATCTTGCGAACGGCCCACTGCACAGGCAAACTCGTCATATCACAGACTTAAACCGTGTGCTGGGTTTAAAAGTACAGGAACACGAGTAAAATGGTATTGTTGCTTTTCTGAGTGCATACATGACTGATCAAAATAGTGTATTTTTCCCCCTCAAACAAAAAACGAGGTCATAAATACATTAGGTAGATGATTAAATTTCTAAATGTGCACTTATTGAGAAAATACTATATTTCATACTTTTCTTCTAAATGACATGCTGTCTAAAAACAGAAATGAGACAACATGGAGGGTTTTATTTTAGACAAAATAACGGTCATCATAAACTAGCTCGCTACTCCTACAAAACATATAATCTGCTTGTACTGTAAGTCCCAGTGTGTTCAAACCTGAACGGATGGATTGGATGCATGATGTATACTCCGATCAGCCATAACACTATGACAAGGGAAGAGAATCACACGGATGATCTTGTGCAAGTGAACATTTTGTTTGCAAGCGCTGTGGCTAATGACTAGACAACCGGTTCAGAGCAAGTCCATAACTGCAGCCCTTGTAAGATGTTGTCAGTGTGCAGGAGTCAGAACCTTCCAAAAGTGCTAGGGGGAAAAATGAAAGTTAGGAAGATGCTGTGTAACTTGGATGCCATTCATGTGGATGTTTCTTCATCCACCTACCTAAAAATTGTTGCTGACCAAGTACATCCCTTCATGGAAACCTGAAGGTATTCCCTGACTCCCTGCAATGGCGTCTTTCAGCAGAATAAGGCGCCTGCAAAATATAAACATGCTTCAGGAATGGTTTGAGAAGTACGACGGTGAGTTCAAGGTGGACTTGGTTTCCAAATGCTCCATATCTCAATCCAAACAAGCATCTATTGGATGTTGGATGTGCTGTGAAAAAGTCCAATCCATGTGGCTCCATCTTCAGAATTTACAGGTCTTTTAATGAACCTGCTTCTGACGGTTTGGTGCCATATCCACTATATTGCCAAAAGTATTCGCTCCCCTGCCTTCACATACATGTGAATTCGAGTAACATCCGATTCTTAATCCATTGGGTTTAATATGATGTTGGCCCCGCCCCCTTTGCAGCTATAATAGCTTCAACTATGGGATTTTTTTTTTTTTTTTTTTTTACCCTTCTTCCAGGAGCTCATTTGTGAGATGCTGATGTTAGATGAGAAGGTCTGGCTCCCACAGTCTCTGCTCTAATTCATCCCAAAGGTGTACGATCGGGTTGAGGTGCAGGCCTCATCCATGTCTTTTTAGACCTTGCTTAGGCACCTTTAGAGTTCTAGATGAGTCCATGCCTCGAGGGGTCACGGATGTTTTGGTGGCAGTACCTACCCAATATTAGATAAATAGATACATGTTTTATTGATCCTGAAGGAAATTCCAATATTAGGCAGCTGGTTATAATGTTAGGACCGATCTGTGTGTGTGTGTGCGTGTGGAAAACATTTCAGAATCTTTTAATGGGTACGTTCCGCTGTGTTTTGATTGAATCACCCGACAGCAATTGGCTTTCCTGACGTCATGATTTATTTATGATGATATGATAGTACGCTGCTACAGTTTCCAGTAATATTGATTCAAAGTACATTAAATATCCAGACTTGCCAATCTATGTGCTTTTGTGTGCACTACAATTTAACGTCAGAGTCGCTAGTATGAGTTATTACTTATAAAAGGGGAAATGATCGAGTCAACACTTAAGTCTGGAAAAATATCAACAGGCACTGCACTCACCTCCCCCAGACCCCCTCCTGATCATGTATTTCCTGTTTGGGAAAGGAAAAAGGGTTTTAGGTCATAAATATGGATTACACGCCATCCAATTCTGACTTATGTAACTGCATGGTTATTACTTGTGGTTCTACATATTACAGATGTCGATGACAAACCTCAAAATGACAAATATTTTGACCTAAAAAGATTAAATAAGACTAAAATTGTAGTCTGTATGCTTTATAAATACTTTAAATTTTGGATTGTAGATGTAGATTGGCAATTCAAATTAGGTATCAATGAATGTTGAAAGAAAATCTGATTTGTCTCGAGCAGTTTTTGTGTCTTGAGTTTTTAATTATTATTAAATAAATTGTGCATATAATTTCATTGCACAACTCTAATCTACGGTCATTTTCTAAATGACTTGTCCAATAATTGAATAAAAAATGTACAGATATTTTTCAGCACTATTAATGTTTTCTGATTGGCCGCATCACCAAACAGTTCTCGATCACACAGCTGATAATTAGAGCTGTACGATTTATGCAACTGTTTGGTCAGTTTACAAATAAAATTGAATGAAATTAAATTGAAATTTTATGAATTCCTTAAAAATCTACCACAACTTCTGCAGAAAAGAAACTGCTCGCTTCTTCAGCAAACACCTGCATTTTGTAAGAGTATGGCTTCTTGTTTTGTTTGTTGCTGTTTTTTTTTCCTCCTGCAGATGGGAGGTTGTAATTTATGGTCGGTTAGTGCAAAACCACCAGCAACTAGACTGGAGTGTGGAGCGGAAGATTTGCAAGATAACAAGATTACGCTTTTATATGAGACATGAAATTTTTTAACAATCAACCACAAAAGTTACACAGCATTTCAACGTTTATTGGATACTTTAAGTAGTTTTTAATACTTCAAAACCTGTAAGAAATATAGCTGCTTGAAATTAATCAGACAGTAAATTTTAGTATTATCGAACTGAATTGAAAAATCGCAATGCGATTGCAAAAAAAATGTAATCGAATTGGGGTCTACCCATGATTCAGAGCTCTGCTGATATTTTACCATCCTCCTGTACTCTCAAATGTGCAGCAGTTGATTTGCTCATTTTTTGAGGCTAACAGTTCTGGATTCAGTTGATTGGATAAACATTATTTTGACAAAATGCCTTACAGCTTTGACAGTTCTGCATGTGGTAGTCGTGTACATTTCATCATTCAACTTGCTCAAGACCTGCCTAGTTTCACACAGAGATACTGTGACACGGTGTAGAAGTCGGTTACTTGATACAAAGGGTTTTAAATCAAACTTTAACTTTTATGATGTTAACATCCACCCAATGATTTCACTGACTGGCCAAAAACAAATCCACACCCACGCACTTAATATTTCACTCTTGTACCTTTCGCTTTGATTGGAGCGCTCACAGTGGTGGACAGTTCATGTGTGGAAATTATGCCTCATGCACAGTTTTGGTGGTCCAGGTCATCAGCTGACTGCATTTTATTGCCACATAACGTTACTGAGTCTAGACCTGACCAACGGAAGCAACCCCAGATCATAACACTGTCTCCACAGGCATGTACTGCGGCCACTATACATAATGTGTGCATCGCTTCAAGCGCTTCCCCTCTTACTCTAACACGCCCATCGCTCAGACCAAACCTTTTTTTTCTAATCTTTATGCCCCCTAACAAATTAAAGCCGTTTTTTTTTTCTGATTAGTCTCACTAACAAGGACTATGATTTCTACAGTCTGTTCTATATGTCTGTATTATTTTTGATGATGCAGCCTTCCTAAGCGGTTAAGTAATCTTCATTTTCTTCCCCGAAATTCATTGACGTTTAAGCACTATCCTCACAGGTTTTAAATAATGTGTTGGACAAGATATTAAGCCATTTCCAGTCATTTCAAATCTCATTAGTGTTTTTTTTTTTTCTTTGATGCAGACAAATCATTTAACCATTCTGAAACAACATCATATATCTTGCTTTGAAAATGTTGTTGTTTTCATCAACTGTTGTTTTGTCTCAGGGAAATTTTTGCAGGTTATCCAGACTTACGCTAGACAGGGTTGTTTTTTGTCTTAAAACCTCAAGAAAGAAAACAAAGGCTTTAAAGGGAAGGTCGATACGCTTGCTGTGATAGAACTTGTTTCACAGATGTTTCGTAAGTGAAAAAATAAGTGAAAAAGCACAATGTAATGTTCACTAATCAATAAAAAGTGCAGTTCTTTTTCTCAGTCTTCTGTCTGGGCTTCTTCAGCTGAGTCTCTCTCTCTGTCGCTGTGTTCTGTGTTCTCTGTTTTCTCACCACAGTCTTCTCTTTTCTTCCTCTTCCCCCCTCCCTCCCTCTCTCTCTCTCTCTCTCTCTCTTTCTCTGCTCGATAGTGTAGTCAGTCTGAGCCTGGTGACAGTCCAATAAGCATTACATAAGCTCTTTCAGGGATATTATTAACCACAAAGCCCTGTTCTCTGCAGGTTTCACCGATTCTATCCACTGTCTGGTGGATAATGAATCGTAACCCTATAAACCAGGAAGAACTTGGCGGGCTAAGGTCGTGTTGTGTTTGTTTCGCAGGCTCACTCCGACTCTAAGGCCGGCGGTCGCTCCAACATGCCTCGTGGCCGCAACTCGCTGGCCACCGCAGCCGACGACCAGCCGCACATCGGTAAATACCGGCTGCTGAAGACCATCGGAAAGGGGAATTTCGCAAAAGTCAAACTGGCTCGGCACGTCCTCACCGGCAAAGAGGTGACGATCGAACTGCTTTTGATACTTTCTCAGCGTGAAAAGATTGTAATGAACGCAGATTAAATATCCGACTTGTTGTTTTGTATATACACTATAGACGACTGAGACTTTTTTTTTTTTTGTTTACTGGTTCTCGAGGCTGCCAGTTTCTCAGCCCTCCCACAATGTCTCTACTGGGCCCTTTTTTTTTTTTTTTGCATGATGAAGTGGTTCATTTAACACTTCACAGTTCACACTCAGTACATCACCACTGCTTGTTAATGTGTGACTACGTGACTATATGTTGTCTGCCCCTCCATACTGACTGACGTATTGACCCAGCACGGAACCACACAAGGCCTTATAGAATGATAGAGTAGAAGAAAAAGAGAAACGTGTGTGTGTGTGTGTGTGTGTGTGTGTGTGTGTGTGTGCTTATTGCTTGTGCGCCACTCTGTAATCACCATGTGGTGCGCTGAATTGTTTCCTGATGATGTTAGATTGTGATCTCTGCTAGGACCAGTCAAGGCTGAAGTCAGCCAACAGTCTACGATCTTTCCTTCAAGTCACGTTCTGTTTATTTGGTGGTCCTGTCATCGGTTTCCTTGTGTATACGTGTTTAGTCTTAGGACCGTTTCCTCAAAAACATTAAGAAACCTTCTCCTGGTAAAATTTCATTCTGTTGGTTTTATATAACGATGCGGATAAATAACCCGGAAGTCCCACGCGTTTGTAAATTCCACAAATTTTACCTCTAGTATGAAACTAACTTTGAATTCGTGTCGCTTCAGGTGGCCGTAAAAATCATCGACAAGACTCAGCTCAACTCCTCCAGTCTCCAGAAGGTGAGGTCATCTTCAGTGAACTTGGGTTTTTTAATTGCACTTTTTTTCCTTTTTTTTTTTTATTCACTCAAACCTTTTGAAATAGAACCGCTTGTGTAGCAGTACACGCCTCGACTTCCTCACATTAAGTCCCTCGCTCATTAGGGCTTCTCTCGTTCATCCTGGAAACGCTCGACTTTGATTTCGCTCAAGGCCAAAGAAGCGAGCTAATTACACCAAATTAGGCCCAAATACTTCCTGAGTACAAATATACGATGTATCTGCTGTACATCAAGCATGAACTCTTGTCTCGTTCGCAGCTTTTTCGGGAAGTGAGGATCATGAAGCTGTTGAATCACCCAAATATCGGTGAGCTTTACTTACCAGGCAACTTGGTTTAAGCTGGAATTTCTGGTTTTTCCTACGGGGTGTTTTTTTTTATTTTTATTTTTTATCCAAATGTTTCCTCCTTTGTCAATATATCATGTGGATCATAAAAAAAATCAGCTGGCCTTAGCATGAATAACTGTCCAGTTCTTGACTTTTTTTGTTTTTTGACTTTTTGTCCATAGTGAAACTGTTCGAGGTCATCGAAACAGAGAAGACACTTTACCTGGTTATGGAGTACGCCAGCGGAGGTTTGAGTTCTTCTACATCTCTTCGGCTTTAACACCTTGCAAGTCCATATAGAATTGTAGAGTCACTTGATGCTGCTTCTGTGCATATGTTAAAAGCCTCCGATCTTCCATTTTCTCCAAACTCTGCAAGCGAATTAGTCCAAAGGCCGCATTACACATTATTCTTACAACAGTCTCAAAACACCGCAGGCACTAATTAGTCGAAAATCGCATGCATTAGAACCCCATACGCCCACTTCAGAAGCCACTCAACCCAGCATGCTCGCTGTCAAGTTGAGTTTTGGGATTTTGAAGGCATTTGAGCCGGTCAAACTTTGCCGTTTCTTTATAATCCTACAGGTAGTGCACTCTGAATTGTTCACGCATTTTCAGCCCTTGTGGTAGAAGTAAATTATTTGCTTATATAATATCATATGTAAAAGTATATAAATTTTATAAAGTTTAAGTTAAATGTTAAACTTGTATTTTAAATTATTTTGTATTGTTTTAATGCAATACTTGTTTTTTAAGTGAGAAAGTTAGGATTATAAGAAGCAGGCTGCATTTGATTAATAGTTAAATTGTAAAAAAAAAAAAAAAAAAATCTGGAAAAAATTTAATATCATAACACGAGATTTATAAAATCTCTCTACCGTTTTTAAAATTTTTATTATTATTTATTTTGTTACGGCAGCATGGTGGTGTAGTGGTTAGCACTGTCTTCTTGCACTTCCAGTGTCCCTGTTCGATTCCCGGCCATGTGTGCATGGAGTTTGCATGTTCTCCTCGTGCTTGCTGTGTTTCCTCCGGGTACTCCGGTTTCCTCCCACAGTCCAAAAACATGCAGATTAGGCTAATTGGGATTTCCAAATGGTCTGTAGTGTGTGAGTGAGTGTATGTGTGTGTGCCGTGTGATGGATTGGCACCCTGTCCAGGGTGTACACTGCCATGTAGACTCCCAAGTCTCCTGGGATAGGCTCCAGGCCCCCCGTGACCCTGTATACAGGATAAAGTGGTATAGAAGATGATTGCGTGAGTGCTATATGGAGAAAATATCACGCATTGAAATGCAAAATAAATCAAAGTCATTGTTTTCACGTCGCTTGATTGCTTAGTGAAAAGAAATAAGCAGTGGAGTGTTTATTTAAAAAAATGTTATGATTACTATGTGTCATAAGTGAACACATTTTAGTTACGCTTGACTTCTTACAGTGGAAGTCATGGCACACAGAAATGCAATCTGCACAGCCAGTGTTTCATGTTTTTGTTTTTTCCCCTCCTACCCCCTGCTGGTGTAATTGCTTTTCACTCTGGCATGAAATCTTTTACACAGAAATCTCTCTTTATCTCATTTGCGTTATACCCATATACTCATTATCACCAGCACTTCTTTTACTTGTGCCTTAGGGGTCACGTTCTACTCCTTTTTAAACAAATGTACATAAATCTTAGACGCTTCCAAAATGTGTCTACGTCTCATAGTAAGCCAGACTATCACGAGGGGTTTTTTTTGTTTGTTTTTGTTAAAATTATCTTTGTAATATTTTTGTTTAATTGTAGTTAGACAAAAGTTTGTAAGCGTTCCTAGGGTGGTCGGTTCGCAAAGCACCAAATGTGGTGTCAGGTGAAACTTGTCAAAGGACGCATTGTGTCGTCGGTTGTTCTCAGGTATTCTGTACACTTTTCAGACTCCAGATTATTAAATACAGAGTAGATTTTCCCAGCCTAGGGGAGGGATCTTTTGCACACAAACTTTTGCACATTTTGGTCAATATATTAAAATAAATTGTATTATAGTATATAAATTGTATATAGGAGTCTTTTAATTTAGATTTTCATTTGATTTAGAGAGGCATTCTGTCTAAATCAGAGAGAAAGTAATACTCGGTTTGAAAGGTGAATCAGTTCTGAATCGAAAACTGAGCAATATAAAATCGATTAATCGCGTACTCATTTAAATCACACAGCTCTAGCTTCCATTATTTCTTTTTGTTTGTCAGTGTGTTTTTCCGCAGCACTTTTAGCTCTGCCCTCTTGCTCAGTTTGTGCCTCACTGCTCAGTTTAGCTGTTCACATCTCCTAAAAGAAAAAAACGCATCGCAAGTTTGGTTCACTTCCTGTGTTTGGGCCGACTCAGGATCAGCTCGTTTTCTAACCACAATTAAAAGGCATCATGTTTCAAGCTGTTAGCAATGACTGAAGTGATTCAAAAGTCTGAAATCAGTTAATTAAAAATCAGCTCATTGCAGGTGATTTCTTAAAATTAGAAAGCTTCAACCAGTACTTTATTACTAACTGGGTCTGCAACTAGATCACTTTACTAAGTTCATGTTGAAATGCAATAATGAAAGTTAAATGCAGTACGTCCCCTACATATGAACATTCGACTTACAAACTTTCGAAGATACGAAAATGAGTTCAGTCGCGGAGGTTAGATCATGGTACATACTTTGCAAGTGCATTACCAGCTTTATCGTCACTGCTTTTTTGCTTGCTTCTGGACATCCTTGGCTTGTTACTCATCCGTTTGTAGGGGACCTACTGTATATACGTTCATAAGCACAGGCACGGAATTAAATCGGTGATTGAAGTAAATCAACGCTCTGTGCTATCATCATGCGATCAAACACAAGAGGGAGGGCTGTTGTACTGAATATCAGAGCGACTGTGATGCAGTCGTAGGCATGAGGGCACAGCCCGAGTATCACGTCTGTTATGATATCCAGCACAACAGGACAATCTCAAGTGTGCTAGTGCTTTTATACAACAGTTCCACAAACACCATTTATTATTAACAGGTAATAATTTTTGTTTATTTAGCTACTTAGCCAACATCTAAGTATCATTCTGCTACCATAACGTTATCAGATTAGTTTTCTAGCTTGAAGTGCTTGCGAGAGTGGTTATGATTGTGGGTTTTGGCAGGCAGATCGACGATTGTTACAACATCTGTGATGCGGAGTCACGCATAATAGTTAAACAATCCACCGCTGTTGTGCTCCATGCCTCCATGTGTGGAATGCCTCTCATCCAATCAGATTACTCCGTCAGAACTCACTGTTTTACAATTCTATATCATATATAAATAAAGCAAGTATACGCTATAATAATATAATACTGAATACTGCATGTAGTTACTGTGATGTAAATGAGGTAAGATGTTTTTCACAGACGTGTTCAGCTTCAGTAGGAAGTGAAGTGAGCTGTAACGCTTTCTGAGATAATTCTGTGGTTTACATTAACTGCAATGCGTGTCCCGTGATCGTAGCGTAAAATAACATGTGTGACTCTTTCAGTGGTTTCAGATGCCATAAAAGTACACAGCGAGCACAGAGGCGTTTGAGATTGTTTGAGGGTTGTTGTTTTTACAGTTTTTCCTTTGTTGTGCAGTTATAAACTTAAAGTTAAAAGCAGCTTTTTTAAAAAAAACTGAGCACTCAAAGTGAAAATACATGATTCACGGAAATAACTCCTGCCTGCCACTTTGAGGAAATGTTCCGGTTTACCTTTTGGGCCGTGTCTTATGTTGTTAATTAACCACAGGTTGTCAGATGTTCTCTCTGGCAGTGTTTAGTAGTAGAGCAAACTCAGCTTCTACAATTCCTGTTTGTTCGAAAACTACCTATTTTTCTGTTTCCTTGAATTCCCTTTGAAAATCACCTAAACGTTTTAAACTTCTGAAAATATTCCCACACTGGAAGTGCGCTCAAAGTTATCTTTTGATTAGAACAACAAGAAAATTTTGCTACCTTTTTCCTGTTTTAAGCAAATAACCTAAGTCTGTGTTTATGGTTCCCACAACTACTGCAGCTCATTGACCAGAAACTGAGGCGGTGCCGTTTTTTTTTCCTCCCCGTCTTTTGCAGTGTCATGAAAGTAGCTCTTTCAGATCTTGTTTTCTCTTGATGCTGTCTGTTGAGTACTCTTAAATCAAGCTTTTGTCATCCTTCTGACTGCTCTCTCTCTCTCTCGTTCATCCTGGTACAGGAGAGGTGTTTGATTACCTCGTCGCACATGGCAGAATGAAAGAGAAAGAAGCCAGAGCCAAATTCAGACAGGTGAGATGCTGTGAATGTGGGACGCAAATAGAGATTGTAAAAGTACTGGATTTTTTTTTTTTTTAAACATTTACTTTAACATTTACTTACGGTAACATTTACTTTAACATTTAGGCATTGGTGCAAAAAGACATTCACTTTGAATCTTAAGAGCCAAGAAGTAATCATTTGGCCACTATTTGTAGGTTTTTTTTTCCCCCAAAGGTTCCAGTTTATAAACAAGTAAACAAGTTGTTTCCAAATGGGTCGGTTAGTTTTTCATTTGAAAAAACAAGTCTATTAGATGTTTTTTTTTTGCTTTTGTTTGTCTTTGCAGATTGTTTCAGCAGTGCAATACTGTCACCAGAAGTTCATCGTTCATAGAGACCTTAAGGCAAGTTAAAATCTGTATTTGTCACATATTTCAGCACAGTTCATAGTGCAGCGTCGGTCATGATGCAGCACCACTAAAGCAGATAGGGTCAAGGCCCTTGCTCAAGGACCCCAGTGTGGCAGCTTAGCTATGCTTGGACTTGAACCCAGACCTTCTCATCACTAACACAGAGATTTAACTTCTGAGACACCTCTGCACATGATCAGATTCCTGATTTTCAGACACAATCATTAATGACGTGAACAAATCCAGCACAAATATTTAGATTCCAATCACGTTTGCATCTCCATCCTTCATTTGCACATTTGATAGCATTGCTTGCTTCTAAAATGGACATATCACACCTGGATTAATTAATATCTGAGGGAGATGTAAGGTCTGTTCTGAAAAGGCCTGATTATTGTTGGGTTACCATGGTAACAGCACCCAACGACGCAGTACATGTGTACTGCTGGAAATACGTTAATTTATTGATTTTCCTCATGCATGTCGTATTACCAGACATTAACCTCGACCTCACCTCCCTGCTTAACTCTGGGTATAAGATAATTGAGGTGATTTTGTTACATGTTCAGATTACATGTTTTTTTTTTCCTGCTCAACATGTATGAGCAAAGCTAGTGCTTGATCATTTCTAAGTGGTCTCTATGTAAGTGTATATAAACATGACTCCTCCTCATACTCATCCAATCTCCTTTCATCCAGGCTGAAAACCTGCTTCTGGACGCTGACATGAACATCAAGATCGCCGATTTTGGCTTCAGTAACGAGTTCACCCTGGGCAACAAGCTGGACACGTTTTGCGGCAGCCCCCCGTACGCGGCTCCAGAACTCTTTCAGGGAAAGAAGTACGATGGGCCAGAAGTGGACGTGTGGAGTCTGGGGGTCATCCTGTACACACTGGTCAGCGGCTCGCTTCCTTTCGACGGACAGAACCTGAAGGTGAGACGTCGATATGGATCGGAGTCATGTCAACGGGAGCTTTGCTGGCTTCCGAATGCTGATGAGCTGGTTCTTAACGTTGCAGGAGCTGCGCGAACGTGTTTTAAGAGGGAAGTACCGCATCCCGTTCTACATGTCCACGGATTGTGAGAACTTGCTGAAGAAATTTCTTATTCTCAACCCCACCAAGAGAGGGAGCCTTGAGGTTTGTAACGGTGCCTGCTGCTGTCTGCTGACGGGTCGCTTTCGAGAGTCTCTATTCAACCCGGACTCTGAAATTTACTTTCTTACTGCAGGCAATTGAAGAATTTAGCATTTAAAGCAGAACTGTAAACTACACCTGTGCTCTGTCTCGTCTCTGTGTCTTTGTGCTTTCCTCCAGCAGCAGATCATGAAGGACCGGTGGATGAACGTGGGCTATGAGGATGATGAGTTGTTGCCTTACATTGAGCCTCAGCCCGACTACAAGGACCCCAAGAGGACAGGTCAGCACCCCGGCAGTGCAGGGGGTTGGAAGAGAGGTGGGGCAGACGTCTGGTGTCGGTGGGCTGGGAAATTGTAGGGGTGGGGGAGAGGGTGGATGGGATGGAGACACTCAGGTGTAGGTTTTGGGAATGGTTGTGTTTTTTTTTTTGCTTCTTTTTTGTTTGTTTGTTTGTTTGTTTATATATTATTATATGTATATATTTTTATTTATCTTCACCCACACCAGATATCATGCTACAAATGGGATACAGTCAGGATGAGATACATGACTCCCTTATCAACCAGAAGTATGATGAAATCATGGCAACTTACTTATTACTGGACTACAGGAATTCAGAGGTATGTGGACGGACGTGTCAGTAAAAACACATGGTCTATGATCCTGGTCCTGATTGTGTTTAGGAATGTTCTGCAACAGATTATACCTGCCAACCTAAACAGGTGCTCGAGATCTTAACATGGGAATACGGTTGTCAATTCAGGGTCAGGGGTCCCAAGTTCAAACCCCACTAACCCTAAGTTGCCACTGTTGGGCCCTTGAGCAAGGCCCTTAACTCCTCATCTGCTCAGATATATAATGAGATAAAAATGTCAAAGGCCTAAATGTAAATTCAGGTGGCAGCAAAATAGCTTGATCGTTTCAATGATGATAGCAGATGAGCCAGTTTTTAACTAGCAGTGCTTTAAAGCCACACCCCCTTTCAAGTTTTGTTTTGACTAGATTTTTCACACTTGAATTGGGTCATGCTCAGTTTATGTCAAGGACAGTAGAACCGTTTTGTATTTTTATGTCAATTAACCATATTTCCTCATAATGCCACTAAATATGGGTTAAAGCTGCACCTCCTTCTACTGCTTTGAGTTTTGACTCAAATTAGATGACGCATCCTTACAATAAACTTTTATTTCTAACATTTTAAATTATGATAATCTGATAATAAGTCAATAAAATGCACTGTTTAGACTCCTTCACATGTCAGCACAGATGGAGTCAAACAGCACGGCTGTGATGCTGGAAACTAGAGTGAGCGCGTACATGGGGTTTTACGGTAACCACCAGGCGCTCGGGAGGAAAGCTGTCGCTTGTCTGTTTTAATTAAGGTTGAGGCACTTTAATTATTAATTGTTGTGAACTCTGGTCTTTTTCCTAGAATAGTCAGAAAGAGGGTGTACATGTAATAGTTCCTTTAATTATGAAAAAAAAGCAGGAGGTTGGATCTAGACCTTAGGAAATGCTGGTGTAGTATTTTAGAGTGTGTTTGCTTGTCAGGGTTGGCAGGTGTGAAAATCCACGTAAACGTTCATTCATGATTCATAAGCAAGTCGTATAGTTCATTTTGTCTTGCGGCTGCAGTTTAATTGTATTTTTGTATTTTTAATTAACAATGAGGGGAAAAAAATCATTTAAATAATAAAGCACTAAAAACATTTTATTTTTGAGAGATGATGTAAAGCGTTAATGGAAGAGAGTGTTTGATGTTTAATCGCCATTTTGGAGGTATTCTGTTCTCACAAATTAGTTCCCTTTGCTACGTATTGTTCGATTACTGGTGTACAAACTCCAGCAAAGCAAAGAAGAACCAATAAACCTTACAAAATAAAGAAACCGGAAGCTCCATAAACACAGCCGGATAAAGTTACGTTACCTATAACAAACACGCGCAAGTATTATCCGACGGTTACTCATCCTGAACGGAGATCGAAACGAGTGTGCATGCCATTTTGGCAAACATTTTCCAGCCAATTTCTTGATTTCTATTTCTTTATGATCAATTTCCATCGGTTCTTGATAAAAGCTACTCATGCTTTTTTGAAGTGATCGATTGTAGCGAACGGAAATGATGCAAAAAATGGGCACCATTTGTGATGGTGCGTCCTATGTAGAAAATTATTTCACACAGTTGTTTATTTGCTCCAAATTAATTGATAAAATGTCTGTAGGGTTTAAGGGATTTATAGCTTTTCTTTTTTTTCCCCTTTTCCCTCCATAGGTAAACGTGTCATATACACGGTAAACAAGAGAGTTTGTGACGTCCTAGAATGAGGTTGGGACTGGGTCCAAGTTTTTGCAATCATGATGATCATTGTTTTAAAGAGACGACAATTTATTCAAATAACGGCCGCTGGCGTCCTTCCAGTCCCAAGAGTGTCTCCCTTCTCAGCTGAAATCTCTTTTAGAACACACATCTCAATATCTGTACATATCTCCAAAATGGCACTTCAGTGACGTCTCAGGAAAAAATAAACATGTGACTGATAAACACCGCTTGTTTATTTCATTGCGATGATTGTGCTTTCGGTATTGTGGCAACCCCGCTTTCTTTCAATAATAACGCTCGCTGCTTTCTATCCCAGCTGGACGATTTCCCAATAAAGCCCCGCCCAAGCATCGACCTCACAAACAATGCCCAGTCACCTTCTCACAAGGTACAACGCAGTACCTCGAACCAGAAGCCGCGCCGATCGACAGACCAAAGTAAGACACACTGACCTCACAAGAAGCATGAGAAGTTGTTTGCATGCAGTTTTTTTTTTTCCGCTTCATGCGTGCGTTTATATCTAGGACATTTTTATTTATTTTTTTCCCCCTTCGTCCCCTGTACCAGGTTTGTCTGTGCCAGTTAAGCGCACTCAGGGCGACAGTAAGCACATCGCTGAAGACTACGGGAGAAAAAGCTCAGGCAGCTCGGCTAAAGTTCCTCCCAGCCCGCTGAGCACAGCCGACCGAAAGAAAACCCCGACCCCGTCCACCGTTAGTTCCCCCTTCCTTCCTGTTAGCAGTAGCGGAGTTGGCAGCGATAGCGTAACAGTGTTTGATGCCGATTTTCTCCTTTCTGTGCCGTACAGAACAGCATCCTTTCAACTGGTACGAGTCGTGGGAGAAGCTCTCCAGGTCCTGAGAGATCTACTCTGGGTGTACAGAATGGCAAGGACAGGTTCGTACTTAACTCCTCAAACACACCAAGAAAAGCACACAGCATATTAATCTGAATCATTCCTGACGTACTCGGCATGTTGTGTATGTCTTATGTAGCATGTGAACCCTGTGTTTAACGCGTCGTGTATCGGAGAAGTAGAACGGCTCACACTTGTGCATGTTTAGCGAAGCATGAGGCTGAAATCTGGTCTGTCTCTTTGTATACATGGTTTTTTTAAGCCTAAATCAATGAAGGTCTTTGGTTTTACACTGGAGCGAGCATGGTTACTGATTTTAAAAAAATATATATATTTTTTTTATTTTATTTTATTTTTTATGTTAATTAGTGTAAAAAATAATTTTACCCACATAGTTCACCCATACACCTCAAACAAGCACCATTTCTAAGTAATGCTACACAGGCTTAGTTGTTAGTGGGGTTTTGGACACGTATATATATTATTATTATTATTATTATTATATAATTATTATTATATATTATATTTATAGTTATTACTATAATATGTAAGAAGAAACAAAACTCCGTCATTATAAATGCAACTACAAGCTTTGCATAATCTTTTAGCAAATTTGCATGAGTAGTTATGTGGATAACAATCTTGAGCAATGAATAAATACAAACTTTAAAAAAAAATCTTTATAAGAAGTCTACGTTTGATTGTGGTGATGTTAATTTGGCGACGTTACAGACAACGCTGGAATTGGAGTATTTCTGAAAGTTAGCCTAACTTTGAAAATGACGTCAGAACAACGCCGTACAAATGCAGTGAATAACACACTATTGCATAAATTACTTCAGACCAATATTTATACCGAACACAGGAAGAGCGCTGTGCAAAAATTCCTGGACAACAGCGATTTTCACAAAGTATTACATTAGAAATAGGGTCAAAGGATTAACCAAAAAAAGAAGAAGCATTATTAACGTTAAGATTTGTTGTGTGAAAGTGGACGTGATGCAGTTTGGATGCTGTGCAAAAACAACTTTAAAAAATACAATAATTAGAGTGCTATGATGCGCCTCAAGGAAATATTTCTAAAAGAAAATTAAACAGACTGTTCTGGTAGAAACTTAAGGGAACATGGATGTGGTCGGCTCCAGGAAAAGGTAACTTTTTATTTATTTATTTATTTTTTTATCATGTGTTTGAGTCGGCCATTCAACATTATCGCCATTTGCCGTCATTCTATCTTTCAAAAACAACCATGTCCCAATATTAGGCGTCATCATAACGTTGTTACAAATATATTACAATGCTCATCCAACGCTATTGGTGAACATGTTTGAGGTGAGATGAATGGTTTGTTAGCTACGTTACATTTGTTACATCATTGAAAAAAAAAAAAAAAGATCAGACACCAAATGTCTTGGATAATAGATTCAATTTGGGATCATTTGTAATGGATGCCAGTTTGCAGAAGAACAGAGAAACGATTATTTTAGAATCCTACAGAAAATAAAAGACTGATCATGATTTCATTTAATTGCCTAATGTTACCTGGTGCAAAAGAGTGAAAAGTGGAAAGCTGTGGTTGGATAGAGGGAGTGTGAGCGGATAGAAAAGGGTGTAAATGGGTGGAAAAGTGCAAGAGAAATAAGAAAATGAGCAAGTGCACAGTGTGTGCATGTGACTGGATACAAAGAGAGCACAAATGAGTAGTGTGTCCGAGTGGGTAGAAGGAGAGTGCGCGCGAGTGGGTGGGTAGAAGGAGAGTGCGCGCGAGTGGGTGGTGTGTGCACAAGCGGGTAGAAAGAGAGCGCAAGCGCTAAAGAGTATGCGAGTGATTAGTGTGTGCATGTGTTTGTGTGCGTGCATGGATAGAAGGAGAACGTGAGTGGAGTGTACAGTCTGTACTAAGAAGATGAACGAGACATCACACTGCATGGGGTTGTGCACGGTTAAGGTGCAGCGTAGCAAAAGTCTCGGGTCAAGCACGATCACCCTCCAAAACACACACACACTCGTACACACCTAATTCGCATGCAAGCGTGATCTTTCATCTTTTTACCTCACTTTAGTCAGATGCTTGTGTGTCTGATGTTTAAAAATGGCACTTCCTTCAGTGCACATGCTGTGGCGCGCGCGCACACACACACACACACACACACACACACACACACACACACACACACACACACACACACACACACATCGCATGCAAATTTGTTTTAACATACAAATGCTGTCTGCTCTTAGAATGCATTACTCTCACAGCCTGTAGCTTCTCCCCCTTTTAAGCTTCTTTCTGCTTTTCAGATGTAAATCACGGCTTTTCCAGGCAAACCTACCAAATGATTGAATTATCATCTGTTTAACCCAGTTTAATTTCCCTAAAGGACAGACAGATCATTACACGGACATCTGATTTTCGATTTGTTCTTATTGCTTAGCTTTTTTATTTTTTCCCCACTGCACACTAAAAAACAAGGACAAACCTAAACAAGGGCCGAGTTCTCGTTCTTTTGACAGCCTGAGAGATAACTGAAATGATCTCAGTCAGTTCGGTGTAGAAGACTCGTTCATATGAATAGTTGTTTAGTCTTATTAACTGTTTGGTTCCAGAGTTGATATCGGAAAGTAACATAATTAGTAAGAACATGTCTTGGGTTTTAAATTTAGTCTATTATGACCAAATGAAAAAATGGCACAATTTAAACTACTTGTGTATGAAAAATAAAGAAACAAATGGATTGGGGATATGCTGGTACTCTTTCTGTAGATCTGTCTAGCCTTTTTTTCCCCTTATATTTGGTTAATAAATAAATAAATAAGCTCCAATATTTGTTATGCAAAATAAGACAAAAAGACAGCAATATGGATGTATTTTACAATTTATGATTCACATTCAAAGCGAAGCAGACAGCATGCCATGCTCTATAAAAATGCACTATCATCCGGAGATTGCTAGTTCGAATCCCGGGTGATGCTGTAACCTCTCACAGCCGGAGGTCTAGAGAGAGCTGATTGGCCGAGCTCTCTCAGAGGGTAGGGATGAGAGGTACTTAGTTCTCCCACATTAATCACGGCTCTACAGCCATTCAAAAATAAAAAAAAAAAAACAAAAAAAATGCACTGTATAGTATAAAGTTTGTGGACACCTGACCATATGTATACTACGGCTCAAAAATTTGGGATCACTTTCAAATTTCTTTGTTTTTGTGTAGGGATTTATTTTCTACATTCATGTACGTTCATCTACAATTATGTAACAACAACATAAGTCAGTTATTTTAAAACATGAAAGTCCTTACTGAAATGGTTCTTACAAGAGCAGTACTGTCAATGCATTTCCAAAACCCATCAAGCTCCATGATGAAACTGGCTCTCATGAAGAACTTCCCAGGTGAGCAAGACCAAAACGTACCTCTGCTGCAGAGAAGTAGTACATTTAGAGTTACCAGCCTCAGAAATGAACAAACGGCACCTCAGATTAGTGCTATATAGGCTTTAGCACAAGAGCACAAGCAGCAGACACATCTCAATAAACTGTTCAAAGGAGATTATCGCAACTCACACTCAAAAGCGGTAGTGTATGTGTGTCTTTCCCAAAATGTTGCCAAATATTTTTCACCACAAAATGATGGGGCTCACACTGGGGCTGACACCTGTTCCAGCACGACGATGTCCCTGTGCTCGATGTGTTCGCAGTTGGCGAACCTCAACCTTGTTCATCACCTTCAGGATGAACTTCTCACCCGATACTCGTGCATAACCTCACCAAAGCTCTCGTACCTGAACGAACGTAATTCCATACATCCACACTCCAAAATCAAGGGGAAAGCCTTTCCAGAGGAGTGGAGCTCATTATAATAGAATCTGGAATGGAATGCTAAAGAAGCACACGAGTGATCTGGCTAGGTGTCCACAAACGTTCAGCCATGTAGTGTGTTAAGCAGAAAAGTGACCCGATCAACAGTATCTTTAAATGGAAGTGCAAAGCTGGCGGATCTGAGCACAAAGAATGTTATCAGTGAGCGCCGTCATTAAAAACACAAGTGCTGAGTGGGGAAACTGTGGTGTAGAGAAACTGATCCGACCATTTTTAAACTCTTGATGCTATCCTGAGCAGAAACCATACACTGGAGATCTTTGGTACTGGGCTTACAATTGTTCAAAAAAACAAAAAAAAAAACCCAGTGCTAGCTTCTTGATGCTTTGTGCCCTGGGAAAAGGCCTATATGTCATTTGCTTTCATGAGTTTTCTCTTTTAAATTTATCTTCATACAGAATGACTGAAAGAATAATATGCTTCTAACCAAACTAGGTCAATGCAAAGCTCAGCTTGCATTATAAACACCATGTAACACATCATGTTGAACTTAAAATAAATAAATAAATAAAATATTTATTTATTTATTTATTTATTTTTTACATGCAATTCCGTGTCCCACCAGCCATCCAGTCCTCCATGTGCTTGTCTCTAACATGTGCACGTCTTCAAACTCCTCTCCCACCCCCCACCCTGTGTTGGGGGTTCGAGGAAGGGGTTTGTGGATGTTTCTCCCCCCAGCTTGAGCACACCAGGGTCCCGCGCCTCTACCGCATCGGCAGCTGCTGTTCTAACTTCCTCTTCTTCCTCCCGCCCCCGCCATCACAAGTCCCTGTCCACCTCGGCCCACCCCAACTCCCCAGACCTCCATGCACATCTGCCCAGGCAAGTGGCAGCACAGCTTCAACGCTGGGCTGGAGCCAAAGAGCAGGCCTGCTCAAGGCATAAGGATCTTCAGATAACCAAGATTGCATTATTCTCTATTATTTCACTCACTGTTTATGCCTTTGCTTACAACAAAACACCACTTGCCCCATTTCATACTGAAATATCTCTCCCCTTTACAAAACTTTATAACATCTTTCCTGATCTGTTATATAACTCCATGCTTCTTGCTTTCATGCTGCATTCATATCTTGCCGACGAATCCAGCTGGAAATTGCACTTTCGCACCGATTATAGAGCCATTCCTCTCTTTAGATCCTGCTCCTGTTCTCATGAAGACAGTAGCGACGATCTCAGATCAGTGTAGAAGTGCATTTTCCGCTCGACTCTTAACAGCATTTGTGATGTGGTTTGAGGTTTGGAATCAGACGGCAGCATGTTCTAGCTCTCCGCCCACACACTCGCCAGTGCCTGCTGCCTCGACTCTCTGCCTCAGAGCGTACCCGTCTATCAGCCCGCGTCCGACTTAATGCACGCCTTCTCATGAGGGAAAGAAAAAAATTAATCTCACCGTACACACACGCATCACAGATGTACTCCTAATACCACCCTTATTCAGCATGCACATTCTAACTTGTATGTCACAGCATTGTGTCATACTCGAGTCTTGTTCACTGTCGAGGTACGGTTACAGCTCTGCATGGTGTAGTACGTGTGAATTCTTTCCTCCTCTTCAGTTTTAATTCACACCGCACTAACAAAACCGAGTTTGGTTCTGTTCACTCAAATGTACTAAAATGCATGTGAGTGGTTTGAATATGGTAAGTGGAAGTAAAGGTTTATGACAATGGCTGCTAATTTCTCATTAATCTCTGGTCTGGCGTGGATTTGACATACTTCCCAGGTCACATGCCTGTTTTTTTTTTTATTCTAATGTTCTAGTGAATTCTGTAAATATTTATTCCTGAAGAATTTCAATAATGTATGGAAGTAAAGACAGGTATTATGGTTTTGCAGAAAAACTTTGTCTTTTTAAAAAAACATTTTTTAAATTTACATTTGTGGTTGTGAAATGTTGCAATTAATCCTAAAGTGGTGGTCTAAACTATTCGTACATTGGCAGGCAGCACTGTCTAGTAGGAGCAAATTATAAAAATAAAGGGGAGATATTTATAAAATCACAATACTAACAGAATCACAACACGAATAAAATCGGCACCTACGTATCACAACGTGATGTATCGTGATCCTGGGCAATCCCATCCTATTGGTCATGCTTTATGCCTGGCGGTGCTTGTACAAATACAGAGTCAGCCAAATAAAATTAATACACACTTTAAAAAAAAAAAAAAAGATGCCTCTTTTCTGACATTCACATGATGAGATCAATGATGGTGCTAATACTGACATTTTTAGAGGAAACATTACTATACATTGCTGCCATTATTTGATTTGCCTTTAAAAAGAGGCATAGATAGCAACTGTTGAAGTATGTATACATTTTTTTTTGTCTGACCCTGTATTTAACTAGTGAAAATATTTAAAGGTTATGACTGCATCTGGTTACTTCATTGGCTCCTCAAACTGACTTGTATTTTTATTAGTTTTTTCCCCCCTGTGAAGCCATAGTTTTGGGCATACATTCTTTCTTCCCAACAGAGATAATCTAATAGCATAAAAATAGCATAATAGCAGCTTTTGATAGAGTATAATAGAGTAGTTATTGAGGACCTGCCAACCTAGTTTGTATATTATAACAATATACACACATTTTAACGCAATATGTGACCATTACAGCAATACAATAGTGGCTCTAATGATGGAATTAACGAAAATGCCAGTTCTGCATAAAACAGTAATTTAGATAAAAATAAACTTCGGCAAAAGCTGTTTGCTCTTTTTTGAGTACAAAGATTATTAAATGGTTGAATGAGTTAGAGAGGTATAAAAGTTATTCAATATCTGGCTGATGACCCAGATAACAGCGCTTCATGTTTTCAACAAATGTGAAGTTTGGGAAAAGCTGTATATCATAAAATGATTAACAAGGTATTGAATAAGCCTCATGCATTCATGCAAATTAATAGAAATATATATAGTATAATGTAATTAATTTATATAAGTATCACCTTTAGACTGCTTGGATAAATTTTGCGATATCATTTAGGGGAAGGTTTTGTTTCGAAAGCAAAAGAGAATAATTTCAATCAGCCAGGGATACAGTAATGTGCTGCATGTTAATTCCTCTTGCGACACTTAATTTACAACTCTTACACTTTGGTGGTATTTTTTGTGCTGTTTTATTATGATGATTACATGAAGAAATAAATATACAGTGGAACCTTGGATTGCGAGCATAATTTGTTCCGGAAGTGGGCTTGTATTCCAAAACACTCGTAAACCAAATCATCATTTCCCATAAGAAATAATGAAAGCTGAATTATTTGTTCCACAGCCCCAAAAAATAAATACATAAAAATAATTAATGCAATCTATAACATGAAAATAAAACAAATTAATCTGCACTTTACCTTTAAAAAAAGTACAAATAAATCCTGACAGATAAGTGTTTCCGTTGGTGCACGCAGGCTGTGTGTGTGTGTGTGTGTGTGTGTGTGTGTGTGTGGAATTAGCCCCTTCCCTCGCCTCGTTTTACACAGTGACACTCCTCCTCCCTCTCCCCACCTTGCTTTTTAAGATTCACAACAAACACACACACAACGGAAAGACCGTTTTAACAGGAAAAAAAGAAATCTCTCTGAGACTGGGGGGTGGGAGGTGAGAGAGTGATGCTCGGTGTCAAAATAAGAGTCACATGCATGATACGCACTCGTAAACTAATACTTGCTCGGTTTTCGAATAAAAAATTATTAAAAATCTTTGCTTGGTTTGCGGAACACTCGTAAACCACGTTACTCGCAATCCAAGGTTCCACTGTAAATGTAAAAATTATAGTTTTAAATTTATGAAAAAGTTTTAAATTCATTTATGATTAGGGTGGACATGATAATCAGGTTAACAACACAAAAATCCCTATTCTGCTATTCTGCTGTACTGTCATAAAAAGAAAGAAAACAATTCAAAATTATATTCAAAATGATCAACATTATGATGAAAATATACATGGCCACACCAATAAACTAACCTTGATCAAAATTTTCAAATGTCTATTTAAAAAAAAAACAGCGCCGTTCCACAAAGAGTGTCTCCTTCAACCAACAACATAAGCAACTCCACGGTAGCAGACCGCACCAACTTCCCCAGAGGGGTGACGAGCAGAAGCACTTTCCACGCAGGCCAACAGAGAGCCTCACGCGACCAGCACGCCTCGACCTACAACGGGCCCCCGGCCTCTCCGGCGCTCTCTCACGGGAACAGCCAGGTCCGTCGCACAGGCATCTTCAGCAAATTCACCTCCAAATTTGTGCGCAGGTGAGTTCCGGACATGTTTAGCTTTATTGCATTTAAGTTCCTGGTTATTAAATGTTTATGCACAAAATAGGTGGACAAAATTTGACTGACCAAGCAGGATCTTTGGGAGAATTAATTTTTTTGGAACAGATTTAGCATTAAGACAGTGTGAAAGTGCGTTAGAGGTTTATTCTGGACACAAGAAGCTAACCATGATTAAATGAGGTAGCTGAGCAAATTTGGTATAAGGAAATAAATACCTCCTTTAGTGAAAATTGTTGAGCGGAACTAAATAGCTCAGCGTTCGCTGCCAGACTGAAACTCCATTTGCACAAGTGAAAGCAAATAAAGCAGTAGCAGCAAAAGAATAACTGAACCAGACATTCATTATTAACTTGAGTACTTTTTAAACTCTCCTGCACAGAGGTTAAATCAGGATTTTTTTTCTCCCAGAGGAATGAATCAACATTGCAGGCTGTTGGCAGGGAATCTCTTAAGCTGCTTTAAAAAAAAAACAGGAGAGGGCGACAAGACCTTCAGGACCATCTGTGTCCTGGTCAAGGATTCGGGGCACGAAGCTCGTTTGGAGAATCCGCAACATCATAACGATTGCCATCGCATAGCTGAATTGCCCCAAGTGAATCCTTCATTAAGAATTAGTAGTATTCCATATCTACAGAATATAAAGAAAGGTAGACAACTGTTTTTTAGTGGCATGGGCGTTTTAAAAACAGTATTTGACAGTGGAGGTCTTTATTACCTTAATTCAAAATCACGTCAGTACAAGCACTGTATAAGAGAGAAATATTGGTTTAATCTATTCAAGGTGTTTTAAAACATTTTGCCGGATCGTTATTGTAGAATGGGATCGTCTTCCATTGGCGTTCTCCAGTCTGGCCTGTTGACTTTGCAGTTACTCCCTTCTTTCAGGACAAGCTGGTTTCCAGTGGCACATATATCTGTGGCTAAGAACTGATCCCTCGTAGTGATGGAGCAGGGATGGGTTTCACTGTGAGAAATGCCATAATGGATCTAAACATGACCATGAACCCCACCCCCTTTTAATCTCATTAATCTTTGTAAACCCATTTTAAAAAATCCTAATGTTCACCATTAATATATTTTTATTAACTGCTACTTAATTCCAGCTGTGATAACATCATTGCTTAATATCTTCTGTGCCCTCCCTCCAGTTAACGCAGTTAATTGCTCTCATGTCAGCTCAGTCCACCTGACAGGCCACCTGGGATTTTATGTCTGTCTTAATAATTTTTTAAAAAAAATTTTTTATTTCATATTTGCTGTTTTTAATCTTCACATTTCAGAATACATTTTTCTTCCCTACCTTTTTCCCCCCTTTATAGAAATCTCTCATTCAGATTCCCCAGAAGGTAGGCAACACAATAACCCTTGACTCATCGCAAAAACTCTTTTATGTACGCTCTTTTTTTTTCCCCCTCTGTGGTCTTTCAATGCAAGATATGTTTTTTTTTTTCTGGATATATTGTACATCTCTCTACAGTTTGCCTGTCACTAATGCCCTGCGCCCATTGCCCAGCTCGCTCTTTCTCCAGTCTTTTCCTCCTTCCCTCGCTTCTCCTCCCTCCGTGATTAACTCTGATCCCTTTTCCATTTTCCACATCTCACCCTTTTGTTGAGGCTGTTGACTCCGGTCATTGTTTGTTGTGCCTCCGACCTCGTGAAAAGTTCTCCCTGTGCCATAGTCTGTGCTGTTTTCATGCAAATCTCCTACAATGCAGTTAAGTAACTACAATCACCGACTCCTTCAGGTCACACATGCTTCAGATGAAAATGCATCTCTGAAACCTGACAAATCTATTACTGAAGTGTCCTAATGGCTTGAACTAAACCATCTGTTTGGGAGCTGATACACTGCTTTTTTTTCCTGGCCTCGTCTTGTCCGCCCTGGGTTTCTTCGCCTTCTCAACTTCTCGGAGTCAGTATGCACGCACCTCTCTGTGCTTCCTTATACAGCTGCCGAACACATTTAGAAAAGAATAATGCAAGACGTGACGGAATGTGTATAAATAGTCATTTCTTTCGGTACAGAGCTTGTAATACATTAAAAGCTTTTCAGACAGCGATGAAGAACCAACTTATTGGAAAATTCGTAATCCATACGAGACAGTTTGAGAGACAGATAAAGGCAGCGCTTTAACAGCAGGCATAAAAGCAGCAGCTTCATTTAAGCTTCGTCAGCTAACCACAAGATTCAAATCAGCGAGACAGTCTGCAAAAGGTACAGGATATGATTAGTAAAATGTTCCTGCCTAAAATTTAAAGACGACTCTGATTAATGTTCCTCACAGCTTTTCTCCAAAGAAAACAATGTATGAAATGCGAGTGGTCACTAAAGACACGGTCATAATGCCAGGTGTGTGTCACGGCTGTCCACGTCTGAGCTGATCACCCAGGGTGCATGATGTGAACAGAAAGCAAAAAAAAAAAAATCAGAAAGGGGCTTAACAGGCGGCTGATGCTGACAACTCATTAGTGTAAACCTGTGATTTGAAAGCCTTCTGACCAGTCAGATTAGAGACATTGACAGTATTGTGGTGTTCTAAAAATACAAGGGGTGTTTTAGACAAACCTAGACTTGTAACAGAACTTCTCATGAATGAAGGTTTGACCACAGACTTCAAGCATAGTATGTTGATGAGACTCTTAGTCGCAGTAAAACATTTGAACGGTGCAAACGTATTAAAGAAGGCTGTACATTTGTGAATGATGATCACGGGCTTTGCGGCTCGGAACCCGCTGCAGTTATTCTGAACATTGTTGGTCGTGAACATTCAGCGAATAGAGAACGGCCGAACCTTGAAAATTGGCATGAAGCTATTCGAAGACACTGACCACATATTTAAAAAAAAAAAAAAAGAAATCTTGAGGGAGATATATATATATATATATATATATTCAGATTGAACTAACGACAGAAATGTATATAATACATTTATATGTTCAGTGTCGTGCATTTAAATGTAATCGAGTGTAGGGTAGGAGTGTGTGTGCTACTCCTTGAGGGTTGAAGGCTTTGAGAGAGGAGGCTCTATGGGATATGTGGTGGAGGGACTTTTGCAGCAACGCTTTCTGGCTTACGCTTCCCCACTCTCTGCCATGAGGAAATGGAAGCGGTTCACCAATGCTATTTATGTGCTGATATATTTATTGTCCTTTTATTCTCTTCGTTCCCAAGCCTGCTAATGCTTATTTAAATTCACTGTTGAAGCAAAAGTCTAGAGCTTGATAAGTTTTTAAAGTTGTAGTACATCATCAATTCTTGTTTAAAGTAAGATTAACCTGGTAATCTATTAAAATTGGTTGGTTGATATTCTCATTATGGGTGTAATATTAAAGTACCATTGAAAAATACAATAAACATTTAAAAAAAAAATTTGAATCCTATAAAAAAAGAAAAAAGGAAACCGATAGATAGTCGGCTAGTAAACCAGCACATGTTTGTAATTTCAGCGCCTGGGTCTTGATTTTGTGGTGTGCTGTGATGAGTACCGCCCCCATAAAAACATAAACTAATAATAAAAAACTAAAATAAAATAAAACCAAAAATATTAATGATAAGCACAGTTTTGGTCATTAGTGTCATATTTGTTCAATAGCTAAAAATGTATTAATAACCGTATAATAACATAATTAATAACCGTCTCAAGCCACAATTTCTTCATGCAAGTTAGATGCAAATTTATTTAAAATTCAAATAAATATATCTATATTTTTAATCAATTGTTTGTGAATTATATGCACTACTGTTCAAAAGTTTTAGGCACCTTATTTATTATCTTTAATACAAATGGTGTGCTATATATCTATTATGTACATAACAATTCACTATTTCCAAACATACTTTAAAAATGAATAAATAAATAACATTACAGGCAGGCAAACATTCTTCTGTAAACAAAGCAACATGTTACATGACAGATCAGATTTCAGATGTAAACAAACAAACAAAAAAATAATAATGTAAGCTCCTGGGTTTTGCATGTAAATACAAATGAGCAAGTGTGACAAAGTTACCATAAGAACTCTGGCATATTCTCCAGCACGCTCAGTAAAACCTAACAGCTGTTTTACTTCTAGTACTGTGCATAAGTCTTGGAAACATAGAACAAATGCCATAGGAATAACTTCTCCAAAGCCCACTAAAGAGAAATAAAATGAACATTTGGTGTGATACAGATTTGAGAGGTTTTATTTAAAAAAACGGCTGTTAGGTTTTACTGCGTGTGCTTGAGAATATGTTCCGAGTTCTTCTGGCTACTTTTACTCCTTTATGTTTTCAATCAAAACCCAAAAGTGTATTAGTTTATTTATTTATTTTTTTCATGTAATATATAAAAAAGATAATACGGTGCCTATGACTTTTGCACAGTACTGTACATTTCTCTGTGAGATCAAATGTTTTTAAGTCAGAGGGTAATTTTTATGGCTTGCGTCCACTCCTGGAAGTTCAATCAATCTATTGTTACGCAAACTGTCCGCTCAAGTTTCGTGGTACTTTAATATTATTCAAATCTATTATTATTTGAAAAATCTAATATCTTATCAGGAGCATGTAGCCAGAGGTTTAGTAATACAGATGTTAGTTTTGTTTATTGGCCAGTAACAAGAACATGAGAAGTGATTAATAGACTAAACTTGTGCCGGTTTTCTTTGAGGAGCCCGTATGAGGGAGAGGGTCGAGATGAGGCCAGCAGGTGAGGACATCAATTAAGTAATGATCATTACAATGTTTAAACATGATCAATACATTGGGTTTGATTGGTTATAGCTCCTAATTTGTCTCCTAAGTATTAATGAATCATTTCTGAAAACCTTTTAATGAACTAGATATTGAATTATAGGTTGGACTTGGATCTACAGATTGCAAAGTGCTTACCTTTGATTATTAAATTTCACCCATTTATTCACAATAGATGTGCTTTATTACTAGTCAGTATGATTTTAGTGTATGCTTGTTTTTTTTTCCTTCTTGTTTTTATTAATTAAATATTTTTTTGTAAAAAGGATGCCAAAGTGGTTTGACTGCATTGTAGCTCTGCATCATAATGTCACATTTTATTTTGCAATCGTATCATGTTTCCCTGTTTACAGTTCAAATGGTAATGTATGTGTTCTTTTAAATATGTGAACTTTGCTTCAGTGGAGAAAGTTGTGCAGTCCTAAAACACGTACGCTTACTGTGTCTTTTTCCAATCAGTTCTCCGTGTTTTCATCTTCTCTTTTGTATGTCTCCTCTCATCACCACTACCAAAGACCGATGTTGAGCACTGCAGAAAAGCAGGAGAAAGGCACCCAGGGATCAACGGTGGATGAAAACAGGGACTCAGTGTCATCCTCCTCTCCAGTGTCCAGCACGCCGTCCTCCACCACCCAGTCCTCCAAGGACGTCAAGCCGCGTTCGCTGCGCTTCACCTGGAGCATGAAGACCACTTCGTCCATGGAGCCCAACGAGATGATCAAGGAGATCCGGAAAGTCCTGGACTCCAACAACTGCGATTACGATCTGCGCGAGCGCTTCATGCTGCTCTGCAAGTCAGGGAATCCTTCGCACGACGACTTCGTTCAGTGGGAGATGGAGGTGTGCAAGCTGCCACGCCTCTCCCTCAACGGCGTGCGCTTCAAACGCATCTCGGGCACCTCCATTGCCTTCAAGAACATCGCCTCCAAGATCGCCAACGAGCTTAAGCTGTGAGCAATCAAATGATGATGTGATTTGGGGATGAAGCTAAAAACCTAACTTTGGCAGATGTGAGAGCTGGAGCCCAGATGTGCGTTAGGAGAAGATGGACAAAGTGGCGCCATCAGAAGCGGGGACAGTGAAGAGATTAAAGATTGTAAATGATGCAGGATGGTTAGCACAGTCGGGCGGGAGAGGTTGGCGTGTGTGTATAGATGTTTTGAGGGCCGCCTTGATTTTATTTTTATTTTTTATTTTTTTTGGTGGGAGGTGTTTCCTTGGTTTGGGTTTTCTGTCCCCACATCACCCTCCCCACACACACCTGTATTTTGTTGTCATCATTTATTTGTGGCGATTTTGTTTTGTTTCCAGTTTTGTGGTTTCTCCTTGCTCTGTTCAAACAGTATAGTGATGGAGGAAGGACTTAATGTAATTATTGAACTGAAAAGTGTTTGCTGGTTATTCTTATACTACAAACTCGAAAACCAGCGACTGTCTCAACACGCTGTAATCCCCCATCCCCAACGTTACTTGATTTTCTTACTTCCAGTTCCAGATTACTGTTTATGAACAGAGAGGTAGATTGGGGGTTCTGACACTGAATGTACAGCACGCTTAGTGATGGGTAACTGAGACTGAAGTACTACGCACACTTTATTAGAGCCATAGTGGAATCTGAATATTCACTCATCTTGCTGTGGTTCACATTCTCAGCCTTTACACCCATGTACATCACAGTAATGTGTCTGGTCTGGTCTGGTCTGATCTGATCTGAAAAAGTGCAGACTTGAACCTTCAGTGCTCCGAAGGTGGATCAGCCTTCAGCACTCTAAGCCCAATTAGGTTTATTTCTATTCCTGCTGCACGGGTCATATCTCAAAAAAAAAAAAAAAATCTAATAAAGGGCCAATTAAGTAATTATTGGTGGATTGTAGTGTAATTAAGAGTTGCTGGTTGGTTTCAATGTGCTGCACTGGAATGAGTCTGTGTTTTGTTGCCTTTTTTTCTGGAGAAGATTATATTATAAGAATAAAAAAAGTTGAATGATTTGTTGTCTCTTGTTTTGCAAGGTTTTGTGTGCATGCATGTTTTTTTAATAGTATAAGGGGGGACATGTAGTAAGTAAATGGTATTCATTACTAAAGAAATGCTATATCATTACCGAACCATGCTAGGCAAATTGATTTTCAATTATGAAGTTGGATATGAATTGTTTTTTTCAGAAACTATATGCGCATGCGACTTCGTCCGAATAAAATTTAATTGCACACTTACAATCGCGTTTTTAAAAAATGTGAATGTTGATTTAATTGATTCAAGTTTTTGTTACTGAGAAATGCGCAGAATGAAGGTGTGAATTGCGTTTAAGTAGATTTTAATTGCACACTCAAACGCGTATTAAAGAATGTACAGCACCGTCTGTTAAATTTTGAGATGTGATTTAATGATGTAAGGGCATTTTCCATTTAAATTTTAAAGTAGCATATCTTCTCTTCCCACGGGCTGATTGCGATGAAACAAGCCTATACATACGTTACCTCAAGCGTGGCCTGTGAACACCTGTGCAAAAACCCCAGTTAAAATTCGTTGAGTAGTTTCTACATAAACCATCTAGATCTGTTCTAGTTCTCATCTTGCGCCCCCCCCCCCCCCAAATTAACATTTTTTTGCAGATTGTTTTTATCTTCAAAATACAGTGCATCCGGAAAGTATTCACAGCTCTTCACTTTTTTCATATTATTGCTGTTACAGCATTATTCCAAAATGGATTCAATTCATTATTTTCCATAAAATTATACAAACCATACCCCATAATGACAACGTGAAAGAAGTTTGTTTGAAATCTTTGCAAATTTATTACAAATAATTTTTTTTTTAAACAAATCACATGTACATAAGTATTCACAGCCTTTGCAGTGACACTCAAGATCGAATTTAGATGCATCCTGGTTCCACTGATCATCCTTAAGATGTTTTTACAACTTGATTGGAGTCCACCTGTAGTAAATTCAGTTGAATAGACATGATTTTGAAACGCACTCACCTGTTTATGTAAAGTCCCACAGTTAACAGTGCATGTCGGAGCACAAACCAAGCCATGAAGTCCAGACAGGGTTGTATTGAGGCAAGGGGACAGAAACATTTCTGCAGCATTGATGGTCCCAATGAGCACAGTGGCCTCCATCATTAGTAAATGGAAGAAGTTACAAACCACCATATTGTAGCATCATACTCAAAAAGACTTTAATTGGTGCCAAAATCTTTCTCATGGTCTGAGAGCCCTTCAGGTACCTTTTTGGCAAACTCCAGACAGCTATCATGTGCCTTTTACTGAGGGATGGTTACCATCTGGCCACTCTATCATACAGGCCTGATTGGTGGAGTGCTGCAGAGATGGTTGTTCTGGAAGGTTCTCTAGAATAATGCTTTTGTAAAAAAAATCTAAAAAAAAAAACTCACTAATTAGAATCATGAATTAAAATCTCAACTGATAGACCTTAAATCATATATGTTGTGTAAAGATTGTGTCAATAAATAGCTTAGATTTCCACAGAGACCCTTTGATGAGGTAATAACTTCATAGCTTTTAGGCTCTGGGGAGCTACAGACTTTTTTGTTCATAACACTCATCTTATCACCACATGTTCTTAAATCATGGCCACAACATCATATCTCGTGACTACACAGACCTGGACATTGCATAGTAAAAACGATGTGTACTTCATATTAGCAAGCCTTAGCAAGAGCTCATAAAGTTCCTGAAAAAATACCTTAGGTCAAGAACGTCTTGTCATGTCTGGATGCGTTTTCTGTCAGTCATCTTATCGAGACTATACACAGACCACCTAGGATCCTGCAGGCAGAGATTTGTGAACAAATGTTTTTTTTTTTTTTTTTTTGACACTGCAGTGAGTCAGATCCCACAGGCCTGGTTTACTCTTCCTCCTTGTACAGGGTGCCTTTTTTTTCTTTTTTTTCATCTTAGTTCAAGAGCTAGTCATGTTTGTCCTAATTTATGGACATGGTTTAGATTGCTTTCAGAGCATTAAAATGAAACAGCTGAGTTCCAACCAATTTTCATTTAAAATAAATGAGAAACTGAAATCTACATTTTCCCTCTGGTGAGAAGAAAAACATTTGACGAGAAAAAAAAAAATTCTGTGGCCATGACTTACTAAGACTGCGACTTTACTCATTGTGTTTATCCTGTACTATGCACAGTCCAGGTTACCGGTAGTAGAGGAATTTCTAGTTAAATGCACAATTGGGCCAAAGGCTGCACGTTGTCTATACAAACTTGTCCTCATGTTAAATCCATTTCCAGAGTATAGGTCTGTCCTCTTGACACTGGTGTTTCAGGACTCAGAATAACTGCCTGGGAGGGTTACAGAGATGGCCGCAGAGTGGACAGACTACTGAGAGGAATTTGCCTGGCCTTAGCATGGAAACCATGGCAACCAGCAACATACTATAGATAGAAAAGTAAAAAAAAAGATTATATGAAAAAACTGACTTCTGGAAATTTCAACATGAAGGAATATGGTATTATATATGATATACTTTTATAGTAATTCGTTTTTTTTTTTTTTGTAGTTGATAAGTTTTGCTAAAATATTTAAAAACAATTAACAAAAAATTAAGGGAGAACAAAAGTGTGTTTCCGCCCGGTTTCGAACCGGGGACCTTTCGCGTGTGAGGCGAACGTGATAACCACTACACTACGGAAACTGCGATACACTAGACTGACACAATACGGTATATGTACTTTAAACAAGCGAACGCAGCAAACGTATTTAAAGCATTCTGTTTTTGCTACTACAAAACCGTATTTTAACTTTGTTAAATATATATATTAAAACAACAGCAACCAGATGATTTACAACAAAACATTTCACTTGAAGGATGCAGATGAGGAGGGCCACCACTAGGGAGCGATAGTCAAATGAATCACTCACCACGAGCAAAAAAACCGGTTCCGGAGATTTGGGTGTCGACTCCGGGTCATTTGACTCGATGATTCCATTTATATTATCATATAATAATAATAATAATAATAATAATAATAATAATAATAATAATAATAATAATAATAATATTCATTTTAAGCCTCTGTAACTCTTTATGTATGTATGTAACGATGAATATCTGAGGTTCAAATCAAATCGTTGGTGTCGATTCCAAGTCATGATGCCAGTGAACTGTGAATCGATTTATTTAAAATTAGATTCACAGCCAAACAGCTAAAGAAATCCTGACAACAAGAAGGAACCGGTGGGAATTTGTTGTAGTCTTGCTTTCGTGGTAAGTCTTTATCTTCTAAATTTCTTAGTTTTGTTAATATTAAACATGCACAAGATTTACATGCACACACATACATATGTAGTTATGTTGCTGAATTTATTGAAAGATTAGCTTAGCTAAGCTATGTGGAATTTTCCTAACGTAAGCTGTTTGTTTGTTATTCGTGTATGTTTAACGTTTGTTAATTTTTACAAACAGATTGTAAAAGGTAGTGAGAGACTGTATTTGCGATATATTTTGTATATTCTGCTTGACAGACTGTAGCTAACACTTTAAGGCTAGCTAAAACACAATAGCAGATGTTATGCTAGCCGAGAAGTAGCCGTTTAATTGTGTGCGGTGGCGACGTGGACTAAATTATTATTTAAGATTTTGTTTATGGGAAAGATGCTTGTTTCGTTTATTGGTGGGAGATACTATAAACAATATTTTTCGATTAAAATAAAATCATCACGAGTCCACTGTTCGGCCATTTTGTGAAGAAAAAAAACGTGCAGTTAACCCTGTGGTGCCAGCTCTTACAGGGTACAGGGGGAAGTACCTAATCCATGCTCAAGAAGTCGCCCAGTGACGTCATCAGCCGAGCTGGCTGTCCATTACACTGTCCTTGTCAATTCAGTATTTCAAAACGGGATAATTTTCCTAAGATAAACCTGAGTTGCATCATTATATAAAGATATATATATATTTTTATGTAAAAAGTAATGACCACCATAATGTCTGCTCACTGTCTGTCTCTATTTATTTACATTTAAAAAATAGAAATCAATAAAAGTTTTTGAAATAAAATAATTTTTCAACACAAAACTCTGACTCTGGTTCTGAGGGATGCACATACTTTAAACAACGTTTTTTTTCTTAAAACATTGGGTCCCACAATAAATGAAATGAGTTGTTAACGAAGATTAATCAACACCTCCTGATTTGAGGATTTGTCCCAAGGCTACAAATTGCAAGGCGATTTCATTGGAACGAGCACCAGAGCTCCTGCTAACACTGTCATTTGGTGAAAGTTTAACGTTATTTCTGTTATCTTTTGTTGCTCTTCAGGGGCTGTGTGCAGTTGCCAAGGAACCTGCTTAGACTGTTCAGAATACCATCGTCCCAGCATCCGTAAAAATGGTCAAGATATTTGTTGGTAATGTAGCTTCGGCCACCACGGAAGCTGAACTCCGAGCGTTGTTTGAACAGCATGGTGTCGTGTCCGACTGTGACATCCTAAAGAACTACGGCTTCGTGCACATGGACGAGGAGGAAGCAGCCCAGAAAGCTGTCGCTGCTTTACACAAGCACGTTCTCAACGGCTCGCGCATCACCGTCGAGTATGCAACCACCAAGGTGCGCAATGCCACCAAGATCTACGTGGGCAACGTGCCTGAAGGTGTCACGGCCTCGAAAATCAAGGAGCTCTTCCAGCCATATGGCAAAGTGGTGGAGTGTGATATTGTGAAGAATTATGCATTTGTTCATATGCAAAGGGAAAATGAGGCCTTGGAGGCCATCAGGGAGCTTAATCATACAAAATTGGAGGGTCAGAAAATCTTTGTGTCCCTCTCTCGCAGTAATCAAGCCAAAAATAGCAGAGGAGATGACTATTTCCCACCTCCTCCCCATCACTATCCGCACCATCCTCCTTACCTGCCCCCACGTCCTCCACTCGGCGATTTCTATCCGCCTCGGGGTCGTCTTCCGCCGCCACCACTTCCGCCGCCGCCTCCCCGCTCCTACTATGAACGCGAAGCATACGAGAGGGGTGGTCGCCACGACCCGTATGCCGCCGCCTCGCATTTTTACGACCGGGACCCCTATGAGCGGCGGCCTCCGCCTCCGCAGCGACCCCCCTCACCTCCCGTTGCACCTCGGTACTACCGAGAGCGCAGCCCTCTGGGCAATCGTCGGTCTCTGCTGCCTCCGCCGCCCCCACCGCCACCGCCTCCTAGCTACATGCGCGGCTACGCTCGTGGTGCTTCGGCCTCCGCACTTCCTCCCCCGTCCTCTGCCGCGGCCCCCGGCTATCAGCGTTATTCGCTCGGCTCAGGCTTTGATAAAGATGATTACATGGAGGACAAGTACAGCAACGGCTTTGGCCGTGGCTACTAAGTTTGCTTTGTTCGAAAAGTCTCTGTCTCCCTTTTTGTATAAGGCAAGCTAATAAACAGGGACGTATCTGCAGGAATTAGGAATTATTCCGTGATGCTTGTAGCTAATTTTCACAATGGGTATAGCGCAGCTAATTTTCTGTTAAGCGTATTTGTTAGCATATTAGAAAACTGTTAAATGCTGATGTAAGTCAGAATCTGGACAGGATTTTTTTATAATGTATAAAGGATGTAGGTGTTTTCCACTTGGAGTGGATCTTTCCGAAATACATTTAATCTTTCATAATTTTTTTTTTACTTGAAGTAGAATGTTTTGCATGCGTGTCAGTCTAGATTGTGAGGGACTGCCTAGTACTAACAAGTGCGTTCTCATTGATATTCTTTTTTTTTTGTTTTCCAGGAGCTTAACATGCTCCTTATTTAAATTAACCCTAGCCCACACCAGCATGGTTACATATTTTTTACAACTTGTAGGCATGTGTGATTTCATTCGATCTTTTTAAAACTTAGACTTGCATGGTTAAGAAAAGTAGGCCTCTAAATTGAAGATTAACAACATTCTTATGGATGGCTTTGATACATGACCTAGCCATGTTTCCTTCCATAGTTGTGACTCGCGTAAGAAAGTAAGAGGAGGAACACGGAGGATGTGTTTAAATTATGTGGTAGTGGTCAGAGCCGGGGGACATGATCATCCAATCGCATCTTAACAGCCGCCCGAGCACGACATCGACTCGAGACACAGCGCTTGGAAAAGACGTCGCCTTCTAGGAAAAAGCAGCGTCAACTAGAGGAAACTCGAGGGAAACACGACCATCCGCTTCATAAAACAAAAACTACTACCATGTAATCGGTAATGCTCCTATAAAATTGTGTCCAGCCCATTAATCGTGCACACAGACTTTCTTGATATTCAAGACGTTCTAACATCTCGATACACTGGACCTGCTTGTGATTAAAAACAGTTACCAAACCTCAAATATTGTAGCCAACCCTACGTGTTCTGCTGTCTCCTACGTTCCTTCTGTAAACACCCTTTTGTTAAAATGTACCTCTGAAAGCGTATATATCTCAAATGTGGATGCAAACCGATGTCTTCTTAAATGGGTAAGCTCTTTAACAAGTGTCCGACCGCAAGTCGATTTCTGTGCGTGCTGTGGTTACTTTAACAAAAAATTCAGTTATGTGCTAGCGGTCGCTGTCTCTCCAACCGTTTAAATAAAACTTCGACTGATCTGACTATCGTTTTTTTCCGCTGTACCGTTTTTTTTTCCCCTGAGTTTCGCACACATTTCCTGTCTTTTTTCGCAGTCTTGTTTCGTACAAGTGACCATTCTTGAAAATAAAAGCAAGAAACAAGCTCCTAATAAATAATCTAATAGGGACAAATAACACTCCAAATTTTCCACTTCTACTATTACTCTACTGCCCTGTCTTGATCCCTGGCCAAAATCTTTATACATGCATTTGTATTATTAAAAATTCTAGATAACTCCTATACATGAAATACAGGTAAGTTACACAAACGGGTAAGTAATACTGTAAATAATGTATGGTTTTAAATGAACACTTTCATCATGTTTAGAGCACCCATGTCAAATTTGTTTTATTTTCACATACATGCATAAGTAATCAGATTGTCACAGGCAAGTGTTTCTGAGGTATTTTTTTGTAATTTTATTTTATATTTTGTTCTTTTTTTTGTGTGTCTAATGTGACGCACATTTTTTCACTTTAGAGTGAACAAAGCAAATTTGCACAATTTTCTATATTTGCCAAATATACAATACCTGCAAATTTAGGTATCCACTTGTATAGTAAAAAAAATGCCCCCCTTGATGGCCTGCATCAAGCAAGGAGAATAACTAAGTAGGTTTGCAATTTTTGATTAAGTTCTATCCAGGAAAGACAACACTCAACATCATAGAATAAATGCGGTCATTTAAGAAAAAAAAAAAAAAAAAGATTGTGATCAAATATCACTTAAACATTCGGTGAAGTAGCAGTGTAAACACAAGTAGGTATTGTAAGTGTGTTTCCATGCACACACTGTGACGAGAACTCACATAATCAGGACTAAACAACTATGCGGCTATTTAAAAGTAAATTGAGACTAATCTGGTTAGTGGGCGTGTCAGGGTAAGAAGGGAAGCACATGAAGCAATGCACCCATCATGCATAGTGCCTGCTGTACAAGCCTCTGGAAACAGTGTTATTCTCTGGGGTTGCTTCAGTTGGTCAGGTCTGGGCTCAGCAACGTTATGTGGCAATAAAATGAAGTCAGCTGATGACGTGAATGCACGAAATGACCAGGTTATCACATCTATGGATTTTTTTTTTTTCCCTTTTTCCCTTATGACGCAGGCATATTCCAGGACTCGTATTGTGAAAGTGTGTTTATTGGAGCACGAGGAATAGTTTTCACATAACTTGTCTAGTACATAGTTGTTTAAAGTCAATGAAAGGCAGTGAACAAAAATCTTTAATATGACTTTTTTTTTTTTCACATCCTTGTTTTTGTTTTTTGTTTTTGGGCAGGCATGTAAATCAAATATAGCAAAACCCTGCTATCTTTGCTTAATGATTCACACTTGTTGATGGATTTCAGCATTTCAGTCTGTAAAAACAAAAGAACAAAAATCACCAGGTAAATAGTGCAGTACCCTTGATTCTTCATGCTCACACCACTTGACTCTGTTTGGGAATGTTAACATCAGAGCTGCCCTCTCCAAAGAGCTTTAAACAATCTCATTTCATAACTGAATATCAGCAATTATTGACTTGTATATTGAATCCTTTAGAGTACACTCTGAAAGGAAAACCCATGTCGTATTATAGATAACATGAATAAAAAGAAAAATAATAGTATTATTATTTTGCTTAAAAGTTTAGAGATAACAAAATTGGGGTTACACTACAGTGCAGACAGTAACATAATTGAGAAATGACAAATTATAAATCCTGTAAATCAAGGTCATGTACCTACTGTATGATATCCATCATAACATTAAAACAATCTAGGTTTAGGTTCCCCATGTGCCACCAAAACAGCTCTGGCCTCTTGAGGCATGCTGCGGTGTCTGGCACCAGGACATTAGCAGAAGATGCTTTAAGTTGCATATTGGGGCCTCTATGGATTGAATTTATTTGTCCAGCACATCCCATGGTTGCTCAATCGGATTGAGATCTGGGGAATTTGGTTGTTGAATCAGCAACCTTGAATTCTTTGCTTGCTCAAGCTGTGATGCACTGAGTGTTCTGATACCTTTGTGTCAGATCCAGTATGAACTATTTCAGGAATTGAATTTGAATTTTGTGCTGGATTAGCATTTTGTGGGATTTGGGTGCCCATGATCCTTTCACAGTATTATTTGATTCACCTGGCGATCATCAAACAATAGTTTAATTAGCTTGATCTCACTAAAGAGAAATCATTTCAGGAATATCAAAAAGCATTATCTTTTTTTACATTGATTTATGTAGTTATTTATTGCTAGTTGTCACCTCTAATGATTAATATAAGATTGGGGGAATCTTTGAAAAATTATAGTGCGCTTTTAAATACAGAAAATTTGTCTGGATCCTCCATGGTCTTATTGCTCGTACACTCCAGGAACAGTAAAGGTCCTGCCAGAAGATTGATACTGTGTTCAGTGAATCATTTTTGTTCAGATATGGACAATATGTTACACCTCATTGTCCTAGTGTAAGATATAACTACGACCAAGTTTTAGTTTGTTTGCCAAATTTTCATCTATATATTTTTCAAGTTTTATAATGTGTGTTCTAACATGGTTCCCCTTAACAACAGAGATTTCTGTATAATCAATCTTTTACTTTTTTCTTACTCCAAACCCACATTGAGATTTCCCAGAAATCTCTCATTTTTGTTCAGACTGACCATACACCCCAGTTCCATTACAAGTTCCATTAGTATCTACTGAACTCTGGGCACTTCTTTCTCTTTGTGGTTAGATGAAAGAAAATGCTTTACTGTGGTTGCTTTCCCAATATTATGTTGTCATGGAGGTGGTGTCTAATTTAGAGATTTGGTGACCCTACAATGCTGACATCATCTCAGACTTCTAGTCGTGATCCCTCTTTCTAAATATAATCGTAACCAGCCTCCTCACTGTGTGTCAGGGGTTAAATACAGTTGCATCCTCTTCCAAGCAAGATTATTACAGCACTGTTTGTTTTTGTCCTTGCATAACCCTTACAGTTTAGATGAGTATTTTCAGGCCTGTAACTATTTTTATAGCCATTGCCCACTTTTTTCGATTTCTTTTTTTTTTTTAAATCCTCCCCATAAGATGAATGACTAAGTGATTTTGGCCTCTACGTTATCTGACCTATAAATCACAGGGAAAAAAAACGGAATTCCTACTGAAGAGCAGAACATTTAGGGGAGTATAAAATATGAATCAAAATATTCCTATTTTTTTGTAGAAATGCCAAAATTGAGAGACGCAAGATTTTGTTTGAGATAAACATGCAATTTTGATTTTTAGCCGTTCCTTCGCCATAGTTTCTCTTGGTGGCATTTTGAGTAGGCTTGAAGATAAAATGAGCAATGCTACTTTCAAGGTTAAAATACTTTTAGAGATTGAAAAATATAATGATGATATAGCAGGTGCAGTATAGGTGATCTTTCAGAAGCTTGTGTTTGATGATAATCATACTTATAAAATGTTCTTCGAAGCCAGTCTATGAAGATGTATATAGTTTTGATATTTGGGATGGAGTAAAACAGATTCTCATTACAGTTGTATTTGAGCACAAAAATTAAGAGAAGAATTTCAGACACTAAACATGCTTTGGCTGATTGTATGTGGATTAAATGGAAAATTGTGTAAATTATTGTTTAAAAAATAATACCTGATGAATCTGTTACCTCATATAAATGTCTTTCTGCCAGTGAACAGGTACAGTATGAAACAAAAAAATAAATAAATAAATAAATAAATTGCACTGGCACGTACTAGCCAATCCAGCTAGTAAAAATTTACACAATTGTGTAAAAACACAATGACTGCATTTGTCCCTTATTTTGAAGAGCTCTCACTGATCACTATCTATCTGTTATGATCTTTCACAGTCACATTTTCTAATAGATTGATCACAAACACTGGTGTATTACAACTATATTAATTAAGTCTGTCATTGTATGAATATTTTAGTAATAAATTTCTCCTATGCATACGTATTTAGAGATGACCGAATTTGTTATAAATTAAGGTATGTTGCTTGAAATTTGGGATTTTCCTTCAAGAATTTCAAAGTGATTTATTCAAGAAAAACTCTGAAAACACTTGACTGACTTTCACAATGTGTTCAGGTTTTAAGCAGTGCAATGCAAATTAACTGACATTCTACGATAAGGAAATTTTACCAAGAGCAATTTTATAAAAAATAAATAAATAAAAGGTGGGTTGAGTGGATTAATTTCTTTTATGTCCTCAGTAAACCAGCATGCAGTGGTTCTGTGCTTCTGTTTATATATGAAACATGTGAATAAAGACAGCTCTATTATTACTTTCTGGATGTCTTGTATTTTTTAATAAGAAGTATTATTAGTCCAGTAACTTTTGTTTACACTGCATTTTAATAGCATAGACCTTATGCCATTGTAGCTGAAGGTTTTGACTCCTACTGTAGTTGTATGTGTGGTTCCGTTTGTAAATCAGTATGTCCTGATAACCAGGCTTGAAGTGTTTTAAGCCCACTGTGCATCAGTACTAAGCGGGCCCATCCTGGAAGGTTGTGCCTCTTGGATTCGAATAATAATAATAATGAAATAAACCTGTTTAGACTGATGGTTCTCTTAGCTAGCAACATACTGATCCAGTATTTATTGATGAAGACTTCTCTAAGTCGCTCTGGAAAATGATGTCTGCCAAATGCTGTGAAATGTAATTAGTGAATCTCCTTAATATCTGTTACGATACAATTACATTGTATGTTCCTTAAGATACAATATAATGTGAAAACACTCTGAAAGGCCTAATTAAAGTTAGCATTGTAATCTTTGTTAGATAAAATAGTTATCTCATATATGTTGAGCATGCATGCCAACTGTAGTCTTTAGATTATATGATTATATATACATACTGAGCTGGAGTGTAGAGCATTAGATAGGCAGAAATAAAGAAAACATAAATTCTATTTCAATACCAATCTTCTTTAAATAGTCATGTAGTGTAATTTCTTTTCTTTTCCCAGCACTACATCTAGACTGCACCATTCCAGACTCTAACGGTTGCAGACCACTAAAATATATTTGACTGTTTATGTTCGCAGTTGTTGGTTGAATGTTAAGGCGTCTTCTTGTATCATTAATGTCCTATTACTCTTGCCATAACCTTTTCATGCGTTACTTAATATTTTTTCAACCTCAGTCTTACTCAACAGAATTTCTGTGTGATTTCCGTTCTTTCTTGGCTAGTATGTGTACTTCTATCAGAAGCAAGTGTTATATTGTGTTAGTTGTTAATCACCACCCACCACAGAGCTAATAATACACCTAATAATTTAACTGAATGTACTGACATGGTCTGTTGTTCTCTTTTTAACAGCACCTTTATACTGTGGGATGTAGAATGCTGCCATCTGTAAACATGACTAGTGTTGATCCATATAATTTTACACTATTATCCATGCTGGTACCAGTTAGGGGTTGATGTTCTGCTGCAAATTTACATTTGTGTCAGCATATTATATATATA